>JAYKAV010002932.1:1808363-1940614 GCA_035582835.1 Phoebastria nigripes
GTGTAGATGAGGCGCTTAGGGACATGGTTTAGTGGGCATGGTGGTGTTGGGTTGACAGTTGGACTCGATGATCTTAGAGGTCTTTTCCAACCTTAATGATTCTATGATTCTATGATTCTATGATAAATCTCAAGTCTAAATTTGAGACTTGTGAATTTTGAGTGGTACTTTGATATTTTACAATTATTCATACTTTATATATTGTACTTCTCATTCAGAACATCCTGTTCTCCTTTGATCTGTATCATYAGTGAGTTCTTATTCTCTGTGTGGATACTTTCCCCCCCTCCCCAACATTTACAGATCTGGCCACTTCACAATTGATTTTCGATTCCTTTTTTGTTTGAGATGCCTTCTTATCCTTTTGGTTTGGATTTTTTTTTCCTTTTTTGAACTTAAGTGCAATTGTTTATTTTTCCACCTACTTGATCAAGTATCTTTCCCTTAAGCCATTTTACCTAGAAAGCAGCCAGTCAAAAAGAAGCAGACAAGAACAGGATCAGTTCCAGGAGAATTTTAATTTAAAATGAAATCACAGGAAAATGCCCAAGAAAGAAATGATCAGAACAGAGGCAAAATATTAATCTTAGTTTGAAAACAGTCTGATGTGAAGAGGTTTTCAGTTCATTGCCTTAATTTTTTTTTGGGGGGAGAGAGAAAAAAAAGTATTTTTAAAGGTGTTCAGGAAAGACAAATCCCTTATAAATAGCCAAGAATCTTTCAGCTCTTCATTCAGGATTTCATTTGTATTTTTTCCTTGTGTTCCTGGTGATGTTTTAATATCCCACTAGGTCCACCAAGAGAAATCTTTTCTGATCTAATTCATGAGTACTTTTTGCTGTTTGTTTGTGGATAACTTAGTTATATTGTAAAAGAATGTTGTGCAACCTGTCTTGGTTAAGGAAGACTCTTGTAAGCCTGTCTGAATTGCAGGCAACTTTGTTTTCCACTTTTTGAGACCAAGATAGAACATTAATCTGTTCTGCTCCGAAAAGTTTGTGATCAAGGTAGACAAAAATGATGAAGGAAAAGAAAAAATTATATTATTTTTGATGTCAAAAGAGGATGAAGTGAAAAAACCAACATAAGGTGAATTAAAAATTTAGTTGAGAATGTCTCCTATTCCAGAGAATAACAAAGAAAACTTTTTTTTTCCATCCTGTATTTAATACCCATCTATTTAAACTCAATCTTACAAACAGTACCGTAGCTTTCTTATGTTAAATAATTACTGATGACAATGAGAGTAGTATTTGCTTTTGCTTAAATATGTATTTTCGTCTTTGGGACTGGTGTTGCATATGGAGAGCTGTGCTGCTCAATATCTAGTCAGTCTTCTAGAGGCAACATAGCTAGAAGCCAACATCCTCCCTTGGGAGGTAGTTTGCACTATCTCAAATATTTGTGGCACTTGGATAGGTTTAACCTCTTCACCATGTAGGAGGCATTCCTGCTGGGCTAGCAGCACTGAGCAGAGCCAGAGCTTGGTCTCTACATGTCTGTCTCTCTGTGACTGTCTGTCTGCTCTCTCTCTGTGTCTCTCCATCAGTCTCTCTGCCTCTCCCTCCTTCTCTCTCCCCCTCTCTGTCTCTCTTCCTCTGTCCCCCGTCCCCTCCATCTCTCTGTCTTCGATTTCTTCAGGACAGCAGTCTTGCACTAGCTTTGTCTCCTATTGCTATAATTGGGGTTTAGGAACTCAGTGTGCCTGATTTTCTGGGCAAGTTACGTCATCGTAGTGTGCCCCTGTCTCCAAATGTCATCTTGGTCTGGTAGACTGTGACTGTTTCTCAGAGACAGGGTTTCCTGGCAGAGGGAATTAAGCAGATTACAAAAATTTGTTTTGTAGCAGACATGGGATCACAGTTCTTCTCTCTTCCACAGACTTTTGGTGGATGACTTTGAGCAAATCACTTAATTACTGTGTGCTTCTTTCAAAGCAACGAGGCTAAGGGCTTTTCTGTATTTCATTAGAGAAATCTGAGCTAGATGCATCAAAAACTGTATTGAGATGCTGCAGTGCTGGAGTGTTGGAGGCCATACAAATACCTAACGTGGACTGTAAATTTTAACTGACAATTATAAAGGATTTTTGCTTAATGTCTAGGATTATTTTATTTTATTATGGCTCTCACCCTTGCCAAGAGTTACCTCAYGCTACGTGAGATATTAATCTGCATATGGGAGAAGTGGTGGCTTACCAGGCATCACTGACCTGGTAATGTTACAGAAAGTGTTGACCCTTCTGTAGCAGCCACTGCAATAAAGGATTATTGCAGGGGGTCAGATCAGAGTTGCAGGCAGCATCTTCTAAAGAGTAGCAGTCCTGGGCTTRCTTCAGCAAAGTCAGACAGACTCTTCAGATGGCCTGTTTTTACGGTCTGCCATAGCATTTGACAATTTTTTTCCTTTCTTCCTCCATACCTCAATCTCTGTTCCTTCTCACAAATCAGAATATTCATGGTCTGCTGATATAATTAGGAAAATGGAACATGTTGTTCAGAGGTATTGATCTAGCACTTTATTATAAAGTTAGCAATGTTTCATTTCTTGTTGTCAGCTTTCATTGTGCTAAAGAAATCAATTCACTATTGTCTCTTCTCCGTTATTCAATTGTCTAATGAGCTACCTTGCAGTCCACTCAAAATCAAATTTTTATGATGAATCACTGTAGGAATGGAGAGTACATGAACCCACATACATGAGAATTATCCCAAATCCATAGTAGGTGGGATGCACTTCCCTTCAATTAGAAATAAAGTTTTTCTTTTCTCTTTTTAAAAAATTCAGTAAGACAGGTTTTCTGTACTTTCACTAAACTCCACAAGATGTTTACTATAACTTGTTTTCTCTCATTTATGATTCACGTGTCATCCAACCCTCTCTGAATAAGTAGAAATCTCTCTTGAATTTCACTGTCAAAGTGATACGTCTCTCATTCCACCTCTCTCATTCCTACCTCTCTCATTCCACACCAAATAAGTCTTAAAAAGCAAAGACACAGACCAGTCTTGTAGGAGAGAAAGGTATAGTCAAAATATATCTCTTTACTCTGGTTTTCTACTATCTCACAATAAAGCAAATGCTCTCGCTCTCTAAAGCAACTACCATAATGATTTGCTTTGTATTTCCCATAGTGCAGTCATCCTGACCTTCCCTTGCAATTTCTGAAAACTGYCACAGTACAGATGATGATGATATGGGCAAGAAATAAATGTAGCTATACTTACTTGTTTATAGGTTACATGGCTACATATATTTGTTGTTCCACATAAAAGTCTATGAGCTTGCTGTTGCTACTATTTTTTCTAGTTCAGATTCTGTGGGTTCCTGATTTCATAGAACTGGGGACTGCAGCTTAATCCTGATTAATTGCCTGAAGAATAACGTTTAAGAGGTGGTTTAAGAGGAATCAAATTTTAAGAGAAATTAAATAAATGTATTATTCGGTGCAGGTAAAGTAGGCTACTCTCAGAATTCTAAGGCAGGAAAAAGCACTAATTCTTAATATTTCTCTGAAATAGAAAGCTACATCAGTCTTTTTCATGTTTATTAATATATAAACCTGTTTTAAAGCATTCTCACCTCTTTAAAAATAACTTACAGTACATGTATATYATGTCCAACAATTATTTTGTGAAATTTATTTTCACTGCAAATAGTGCTGTTTGGACATTCTGAAGTTTCAACTCAAACTTGCCTTGCTTCTAAATATTAGCTGAATACAAAAGGCTCCATATTCTTGGGCTCACAGATAAATGAACCAACTTTACAAACACAATAAAAGGAATAATATTCTTCAGGAAAAAATGTACCTGAACACTTCTATTTGTGCATTAAGTAATTAATCATTTTGTATACTAGGAAAACTGTAACATAAATCTTAATAATGTAATACCCACTCAGCTGTTGCTTTAATCTATTTATAAATCAGATAATATTGTAGCCATCATTCTATTTTTGCAGCTTGCCAGGTATTAAAGTAAGAAGTTTATTGCAAGTCGGTAATAAGAAGGGAAGTAATGGCCTGGGAGGCACAAGGGTGAATGAGTTAATGAGTGAGCAGTTTGAGTTTTCTCATTGGTTTTAACCCTGTATAAATTTAATGGCTTCCTTTTAAATGTCTCTTGATGAGAAAAAGCAAAGTGTAAGTTACTTAATGGTATTGTGTTGAAGGCTTTATTTTCTTATTTAAATTGAATGTTATAGTGTATCTAGTGAATATCTATAGCAAATAACTTTACATCAGACATGTATACCCTTTCTGGGCTTGGTGTTAGCAGGAAGGAAAGAAATGGCAGCAGTATTATCTGTCAAAGGAAGAAACTGTGRCTGTATGAAGTATATAACTAGTGATCTTTAATAGCTTATATAGACTGTAACACACAAGTATGATAACTCAAGCATGGCAATAGCAAATRCAATTGTCAGTTATGCTTGTCTATGGTAATATCATAATTGCATCGCATATGATTATGTTAATTGGCAATGGTAGACACTGAAAAACTCATCAGCGTGCAATCATGGTAAATATTAGCACCGTAGCATAATGGTTATGACAAGCACTCTCAGAAACTTGAGCTCTCCCACTCTGTTAAGGTGCAGAGCACCCTTCTACTGGCCCTTGGTCCATGCTTACAATATGGGGGCTTTAGGGGATGTCTTGCCTAACGTGTTGAGATGGCTTTGAGATGTCTGCCTTCACAGGAGCTGATTCTCACATTGCTGGGGTTTTCAACACTGATCCTCTTCTGATCCCATCCTGCAGCCTTTGAAGAGTTGTTTTATTCTACAGTCTGTGGCTTTCTGTACCTCCTCAGTTGCTCCTGGAAGGCTGGGAATCCATGTTGGAAATAGTCTATGTGGGGACACTGTGCACGGTTACATATAATCAATTAACTAGGATAATCATAATTGCAAATATATAATATTATCAATAATACTTTCTAAAGAAAAAGGAATCCTTAAATGTTTARTGTTTTTTATATCTGAGGTTTTTGGGAGGGGCTGGTAAATAATATTTTGACTAATACAGAATGTTATATGGAAAATAGCTCTAGAAGCTATAGCATGGAAGATTTCTCAGTATTTACATGCAAAAGTGAGGAAAAAAAAAGGGGATAAAAATATGTTTTCAGTCCATTTGTATTTGAATCAAATCAAAGCAAATAAACTCTATGGAGATAACATCTTTTTTTCTAAATTTTTCATAGAAACAAATTGTCATTTTTCACTCAGTTCTAACAAGTCATATATTGCAACTGCACAGATCTTTCAAGGATATAGAGGCAACTTTTTTTTTTTTAGTTGGGCATGTAGGGAAAAAGATTAAAAGAGGGCTATGACCTGCTTTCATTTATGCCAGTATAGATCAGATTTAAAATATCGATTTACTTAGATTTGGCCTGATTTAAAGTTTAAACATATCAAACCGCAGAATTTGCTGAGGACAGTGGYGGTGTTCCTTTTCAGAAGACCCAGATTTGTAGATGCATATGCCTTTAGAATAAGGCAGGGAGATGTCAAGGAAAATCTTCTTTGCAAATGTTTTGTGCTTCTACCCACAGCACATCTCAGAAGAATTTCTATGAATAATGGTGTATACATTTTTCTTTGCCTTATCAAACTTTCTGCAAGGCAGTTGTTTCCTTTCTCCAAAGTGCCCCCTTTAAAAAACCCTCACCCCTATCTAATGATTAACATAAGAGAATCTGACCTTATCACAATAGCTGTATCTGCCAATTATGTTTTCAACTTCAGTAAGCACTAATGTAATGGTATATATATATGTATGATTGTTTTGATGCTTCTACTAGTTGTTAATCTTTTAGCTGTTTAAAATTAAGCCAGTTTTCTACGCAGTCATAACAGACCTTTTATTCTCACAAAACCAAGCAGTTAGTACAGTTAGTTGTGCAATGAATATGTAAATGTTGCTTTGCAACCCCAAACAGCAAGAAGGTTAGGTATCAATTAGATATTGCACTTAGAAGTAAGTAAACTGACTAAAATTAAATAGTTCAGTAGGCACTTCTGGTGCCTTGGAAGGCTGGTCCCCTCCTAGGGACAGAGCTGTAGATGCGATGCCTTGAATATTGGCAGAATTCTACTTGACAGCTTTAATTTATGCTACTGTTTGATTAGATGGTTGTGACACTGCATGGGTGCTGAATCCTGCCATCTTAGTGTAAGTGGCACTGCTATATCGCTGCCCACAGGCAAATGTTATTACTTTGGTAAAAATCATATCAGATAGATTTTTCTTTCCTTCTAATCTTTTTAGAAAGTATTTGCTAAAGACATGAGAGCTGAACTGAAGAAACCTCACTGGCACTTCTGAGTTTCGGAACTATCCACTTTACTCTGCCTCAAGAACACTGGCCTGGTGTGAAATGGAGGTGAGCTTGGGGCTGAAGGTTTGAATCTTGCTCTGTAGCCACCAGGAAGGTGTTGTGCTATCACTGCTCATTGATTTCTTCTATGATACCCGTGGGTGTGGGTCACCTAATGGGAGCGAGACATGGAGACAAATGGAGAGCGAGACAGGAGTAAAATCTCTGAAATATGCTGTATGCATACAGAAAAAGCCTTACACTTGCTATTAAATGTAGCTATAAATGCATTGCTGGAAGGAGAAGGAGGCTCAGCAATGCTATTTCTATCAACTTACAAAGTTTACAGTGCTGCAGAATATAACCTACTGCATATAAATCAAAGCATGTAACAAACTTGAACTCATAAAGATGTGTAATGTTCACTCAAACCTCTGGCTTTTCAAATTCCTGCCTACAGGGACTGTAACTTTAATATTTTATAAATCAGTAAGAGTGAATATTAAATATTTTGACCCAAACTCTGTTGTTATTAATAAAGGTAATATAGATGAATTGTAAAGGATTGCTGTTCATAAACTCTTAAAGCCAGAAAGGACCATGTGATCATCTCATGTGATCATCTCATCGACCTTCTGCCTAGCACAGATCGTAGAATTTTGCTTGCTAGTTCCTGACCTGAATCTGACAAATGCTCAGAAAGCCTTGCTCCAGTGTACTCTGGCCACAGAACTCAGTTGTTTCTTCAAGGTGGTTTTAAAAGAAGCCTCGATTACACAGAGAGCGGTATGGCTGTCATCTTATGAGTAAGAATCATAGAGTGATTTTACAGTGCAGTATACCTTTGGGAGGGATTTTCTCTTCTGTTGTAGCCTTTAAAGCTGCTGTAAAGGCCATTTAATAGGCTGGGGGAGGACATCTTTGAGTGCAGGCAGTATCTAGCCAGAGGCTGTCCTAAATGACTCAGACTGTACCCTCAGCAGAGACAGCGAGAAGGCATGAATCCTTTGTACCATTTACAGTTGTGTGCCTTGGCAGCTGCTGTAGGTAGCAGAACAACCATTGAGTGGTCCTGATAGGGAAATGTACTGTAATTTAGCAGGTTTTTTTTTTCTTTTTTTTTTCCCCTGCTTTGCTTTATGCTGAAAACCTTATCTGCTCTTATAAAAGTCCAGAACATGAGGTCCAAAATGGCTCAAAGCTGATTTTATCCCTTCTTTCCCCTCATGGGGAGAAAAAAAAAATCTTCTCTTTTTTCCTTTATTTATTTATTTTTACTGAAAACAGTACACTATAACCAGCCTTCTGTAATAGGTTAGTAAAATCTTCCTTTAAGTAACAGAGTTATTTTGAATTGTAGAGTTCTTCCTGCACATCCTTAAGGTTTGTGTCCATGGTACTTCTTAGAGCTCAAATTTAGGTGCCTTCTTATCTGTAGTAAAGATGACAGTGCTGTGGAGTGAGGAATTTGTAAGATCTCTGCTAGCTGTTTTAGAATCTTGACTGTTTCTTATGACATGCTGTGTTGCCATTAATTTTTATATTGTCAATTTTCCTAATCATAAGCGCATTTGAAAGAGCAGATCCCTGGGCAAATCTTGCATCACTGTTTTCTTCATTGGAAATCAAAAAGGTTTTAACCCTGTTCACCCCTATAGTTCTGATGAAACTGTGGAACTACTCTGAGGCTGAGCAGGGTCTTTCTGCTCAGCATGCAAACCCCTGTGCTAAGTCTGAATCAGGCAGTTAGCACTGATGATGGACGTATGGGCCAGAGAACCTGGCTTCATTCTCAGATCCCAAGTTGATGCTCCTTTGTGACAGAAATACAGCTAGTATTTGTTTTATTTTCTAATGTTTCCAACTGCCTCTCAGCTTAGCTGTACCCAGTCAAGGACCACATATGGAGAAGAGAGGTGATACCCAACTACTATTATGTACTTTCCTGCCTTGTCCAGAGTCTGCTTTAGTCCTTGGTAAAGCTGAGAATAGTTTTGGTGTTGCTCTAAATTGTACTTAACTATCCCTTGCTTTTAGATCCTTTCCAGAGTCCTGGAGATGCCATACCACAGCGTAACTCTGGTCATGTCCTTTGCCTTAGTTGCACATTCTGTACTAGGGACTACACGGGATAGGAGGAAATAGAAAAAGCTTTAAGATTCAGCTATACTTCAATAAGCCCTTTTGGGGGATAGGAGAAGAAAAGGGTATTCACATCTATTATGAAGGTGTAGTCCCTGGTTTGTATGGGTCCCTTGAAGTTAGAAGAAAAAGATACAGTCGTCTTAGGCAGATAAGAGGATCTCTTACTTATTCTCATGATTTCTACTCTGTTAGTTGTTTATCATGCTATACAAAGACTTGGTTTTGAATGCTTTTGCATAGAGTTGAGTATTTTGATTCTATAGCACAGGACTCCTGAGTGTTTAATGGAGAAGGAGCTGGTATTCTTCTCAAATGGAGCAATACAACCGAGATATAGAAAGATGACTGGATTTAACCTTTTCAAATTGAGCAATGAAATAAAACAATTATCTGTAAGTATGGAGAATTTAGGTATTCTCTGACATCAGTGATGTCTACACAGCTCTTAAAATGAAAATATATAATTCCTATAATTTAATTCAATCACAAGATAGCAGATCAGAAAAAGGAGAATGAATCACTGTCACAAATACTGTTCCTCTGCTGCACTGACAAGGAAAGATAAAATAGAAAGAATCATTAAAACAAGGAACATTTACAGATTTGAATTTGGATCTCCTGTACTGAGAATAAGCATCCTCTTTTTCCCTTAGTATTAAGCAGGAGGAGCATGTTCTGTCATTGTATCCCATCATTTGGCATTATTGCATGAATTAGTGCCGCGTGAGTAAATGCAGTGAAGAGGGTATTAAATGCCACCTTGCAGCAACATTCTTCTGAATTGCAGTCCCTACCTGCTTTCTGAAAGTAGGTATTTTTCAGTGAAAATCAATTATTTGTGTTTCTTTCAGCAATGGAGCATAATTAGAGCCATGCAGATAGTTGATTATTTAGTTCAATGTGTGAAGACCATTCAGAAAACTGGAGACAGAAGGAGGGGAATAGTTTAGACTGACAACAAAGTTATAGTTTTGGGTAATATTAGGTTGACCACTGAATTGTTTTAACTGAAAATGGATTTCTGTCCCTGTTTCCCCTCCTCCCCGCCCAGTTTCAGACAGTTGCAACCCCTTTAAAACAGGCTTGGGGTATGCTGATCTTCTGTCTTTGCAGGTGAAGGGATTTGGTGTTATCCACAGTCTGACAAGATGACGCATCCTCTAATCCTATAGTCCAGTACACAAAGGAGGGGGAGGTATTTGTGTAAGGAGCAGCTGTGAGGGAAGGTCTGCTTATAATTACTAACTCTACCTGCATCATAGTAGGATATGCACCTGGTACTGCACCTTTCCCTTAGCCAGGAGAGTACATGATTTGATGGGCAATAGGATGTTTTGGAATGGCTTTTCTACCCTTTAAAGTCATTATACTTTATTTTTAAAAATAATGACTATGAACTGGGGAGAGATACAGACTTTGCCACTGCTGATTGAGGACTCCGAATCTTGAGTAGTCTGGTGATCAGAGCAGGGCTGTGTGAGATAAGCTGCTGTGCCTTCTTCCTGTCCCTCTGTTCTTAAAAGAGGGGAAGGAAAAATCTTCAGAAATTTGGAAATAAGTCACTTCTTAAACAATGAAGTGTTTTACCCTCCTTTCTTTTTCCTTCAGGGTAATGTAGTTACAATAGTCACAATTGGTTATTGTGACTGTATTTCTCATGCCTGCTTTTTTGCCAAATGCATTTTTCTGATTTTTCAAGAAATGTTTTGCTCTGACCAAAAATAGTCCCATGGTCACATTTGCCCTTTTCTTCACCAAGTGTTTCCCACTGAAAGCAGTGACATGTATGTTATGGAGCAAGGTGCAGCTTGCCACAAAGAGTGTTTCCTGGACAGGATGCTTCCTGTCCGCTTTGTGTTCATCTTCCAAGGGGAAAAATATTGACATGAGACTTATAACAGAAATCAATAAAAACTGAACACGATAGTAATGATACAGTACATGATTACGAGGAAGAAAGGTCTTGTAATGAGAACTAGGGCTAGGGCTCAGCAGAGGGATTTCAACTTTTTCAAAGGTGCCTTTGTAGATCGGGGTTTTACTTCCACTTACCCATCCTGATACCGTAGTATATTTTCCATTAAGTAAGGACTGGAATCACAATGATGACCTCTGCAAATGTAGGAGATGGGTTCTGTCTCCAGTGGATTACAGTCAAGAGAATAATTATCTGAGGTAGTACATAAGGATGACGTGTTTTCACGTATCATTAGGTAAAAGTGTGCAGTTGAAACAGAACAAACTTCTGTTGCTTTTCATTTAGACACTGATGCACACCACCATGTGTAGAGGGCTTTGTATTCAGGATGAGATGTAGTTGTGTCATTCTTTGGACGATGTAGTACTTCTCTGAGGTTCTAGGCCTTCTTTTTCTTTTTTTTTTTTTTCTGAATTATTTCAGTCTTTTAAAAACATCAGTGTATATTTATCCTGCAGCTGGACTTTTCTACAAACTTGCATGGAAAAGAATTTTTTCTTTCTCAAGCATGAGGATTGCTCAATGGTAATGGCTATAATAAAATATTTCAATCCATCTGTGCAGGCCTCTGTGATCCATAAACCTTACTGCCCACAGCCTAAAGAAGAACACAGAAACACATCAGTTGTGAAATAGGTCAGAACTGAGCTCCTTTTTATGGCTGCATAAAACAGGGGAAGAGAACGTGGTTGACTAGGTGAAGGTCATGTAATATCTTGCAACAGAGCTGAAAAGAGCCTTTAATTGAAAAACCTTCTGAGCTGGAAGTCCAAGTTACTGCCTAAGGTGTCTCTGGAGCATATTTGTATTGGATATGTGCCTATACTGTATTTAATAGGCTGTTTACAAACTGACCTTTCTGGGAGGGAATGTTCTCTATCAGGTATTGCTAAATTCTTTAACATAAAACCAGCCCATAAAAAAAGAAGGAATTTCTGACTTCTGCATAAGAAGACAGATAGCAATAACTGGCTGAACTTAATGAACTGCTCTGAAGGGAATATGCCTTTGACTGTGTTTATTAGTTACAGGAGTTGCTTTGAATTCCAATGCTCCGTCCCTGTTTCTGTCAGCATTCAGCTCTGCTACTCTCACAGTCATGCTTTAGCCTGTTGCCCTCAGCTGTATTTTAATTGAAGCTCATAGTATTTTAAGACTGCTTTGTCTTCCCAGATATCAAAGCAAATAGTCAAGTCCCTTGACTCCTGTACTATACACATGAGATGTCTTTCCACAATATGGGAATTGGTAAAACAAGCAAAATGTCATTCACAAAGGGCTCAGCATTTGAAGAAGTTCAATATTAATTACCTAGCAGATATTTTCTAGAAAAAGTGACTTAATATCATGACATTCTGTGCTTGGTGCAGGGTGAAAGAGCAAAAAGAAAAGAACCTAAAGCTGACAGGATTTTTAACAAAGGGCATTTATAAAATTGAGGCAGATTAGTTTTCATGAAGGGCCCGTACAGGCTGATTCAAAGTGAAGTACACAGAATGCTATTACATTAGCAATCAAATTGTCATGGTGCCTCAGGACTCAGACCTTGACAGAGCTAGGGATGGGAGATTTCTTAAGAGGCAATAAATGGAATTCTGAAATGTCTATGTAGCCTGGCTTATCTCAGAATCACAGAATCATTGAGGTTGGAAGAGRCCTCTTGAGGTCATCTTCTCCAAGCCCCCTGCTCAGGCAGGGCCACTGACAACCAGTTGCCCAGGACCATGTCCAGATGGCTTTTGAATATATCCAAGGATGGAGTTTCTACAACCTCCCTGGGCAACCTGTTCCAGTGCTTGGTCACCCTCACAGTAAAAAAGTATCAAACTTCATGAGGTTCCTGTTGGCCCATTTGTCCAGCCTGTCAAGGTCCCCGTGGATAGCAGCATGACCCACTGGTGTATCAGCCACTCCTCCCAGTTTTGTGTCCTCAGCAAACATGCTTGAGAGTACATTCTGCCCCAACATCCAGATCATTAATGAAGTTGTTAAACAGAATTGGACCCAGTATTGACCCCTGGGGTACACTGCTAGTTACTGAGCTCCAACTAGACTTAGTACCACTGATTGCCACCTCCTGGACTCGGATGTTCAGCCAGTTTTAAATCCACCTCACCATCTGCTCATCCAGCCCATATTTCAACAGCTTCTCTATGAGGATCTGATGGGGAGATAGTATTGAAAGTGCTCCTGAAGTTAAGGTAGGCAATATCCACTGCTATCCCCTTGTCTACCAAGCTAGTCTTTCATCGTAGAAGGTTCTCAGGCTGGTCAAGCATGATTTCCCTTTGGTAAATCCATGCTGACTACTCCTGATGTACTTCTTGTCCTTCACGTTCCTGGAAATGTTTACCAGGATTATTTGCTCTATCACCTTCCCAGGTGCCGAGGTGAGGCTGGCTAGCCTGTAATTCCCTGGGTCCTCCTGCTTGTCCTTTTTGAAGATAGGAGTGACATTTGCTTTCCTCCGGTTCCTCTGGTTTGTGTGCTGAATTTCTTCCTTGAGGTGTTCTGCACTCAGCTTAGGTAGATTTTTATTTCTAAGTAAATAAAGAGGAAATGAGTGGTTTTCTGCAAAGCAAGCTGCTACTTTGTAAGAACAAAAGCAAGCAGAAAGAGGTGAGGCAAGTTTGGATTTGGAGAGCAGAACCGCCATTGTTCAAGTAATCCTCACTGTATTAAACCTGCAGCAATGTTTTACAGTGACAAAGAACAGTATGAACACTTGATTGTAAAAGAGAAAGGCTCTCATAGAATTAATAAAACAGCATTCTGTCTGATCTTAGAGTCCCAGCTTACACATGTAAACTACAGATATTAGAAAGTGATTTTCCTTGCAATGTTTTTAATAACATTTGTTTTCCCTTGTAGGTCAGGAACAATTGAGAACACCGATTAACTCTTTCATGCAATGTACATGCAGCATTGCATGCCACCACTACCACAGCCAAGATTCATTCCATCAAGTGTGCTATAGCTGCAACAACTTCGTTACGTATGCTTAACAGTCTCACCATGTGAAAGTGGAGACAACTCTTGACTTGCTTTATTTCCATGTTAAGTGCATAGTCGGGGAGGAGGTACCTGCAGCTTAGGAGGATGAAAAAGCTTATCCTGACTCTGTTATTCTAATGCATACAGAATTACCCATTCCAGATGAATGGTGAATATTTTCAAAACTGTATAAATGACTAAAACTGTGCATACTCCTAAGCATAGGGTAACATTTTCTAGTTATTAAAAATAAAAAATTTTTGAGAATGAGCCTTGGATTCTGCAATTATGTAGAAACACAAGACAAAACATTTCAAACACGTCTGTATCATATAGACAATAGATATCCAAAATCCCCTTAATAGGCGTTTTTAATTTTCCAGGCTGTATGACTTCAATTATTATTTTACGAGGTATTTCCTTAAGGAAATCAAGCATTAGATGTTGTCTTCCTGCTTTGTTTATTATTTTCCATCACATTTATTTTCCTCCTACACCAAGTGCTGGAAGCTCCTCTCACTCCGTTCTCCCTTTCCCCTGCCATAATTTTGGTATCCATTCCTTCTGTGATTCAGTGTGGTCACTGGGGAAACATTTCTTTAATGATTTGCTATTTAACTGCTCAGTGTTCCTTGCATCATCAGAGAAGCGGCAGCGTTGACAAAGTACAGCCTGCCCATGGGGAGTACTATATCAGTGGAGAGACAAGTTGCTATGGTAATACATTACATAGCAATGAGGGATTTTGGAAGATGCATCTGACAGTTTGAGGTAAAGTATCATCATTTCCTTGCAGCTTTCAAAAAGTGGCATAATCTGAAGTTCAGTGGGCTTTTTTTCTTTTTCTTTTGTGAGGTGACATTTCTGAATAGCCCTGAGCATGCCACAAAACTAAAAGGAAAAGCCTCTGTCCTCAAGGAGGCAACAGTTCAAATAAAAACAGAGGGAGGAAGTCACTTCTGAGGCAATTAATGAAGCATATGGTCAAATGGCTGTACAAGTTCTCTGTATGTTCTTGCCTCTCTTTCACTTGAACACACACACATCTTCATTTTATAGGCATGAGTGATGCATGAAAGAAAAATATAGAACTCTTGAAAAGTAATCACTAGTCATAAGAAGTATTGTAAAAGAGATTAGAAGGAGATTCCTGAGAATAAGGGCCAAGAAGAAGAAAGTCAGCAAAGGAGAAATTAACAACAGAAAAAAAAAAAAAACAACCGACTTATTTCTCCAACAAGCACGGAATTAGAAAAAAGAACCAATAATGACATAACTTGAAAAGTAACACTGGAAACTGAAAAGTAACACCAGCAGGTGTATTTTCCATTTTCACTTTTTTTTTCAGGTATTTTGTCTAAGTATGAATGAACACCTACGTTTTATCCATGTGTGGAGACAGAAGGGGGATAGTATATGGAAATAGGAGGGGGATAGTAAAATATTTCCCTCCAGGACAAAAAAAAAGTTCTTAGGACAGGTATTTATATACTGAATGTTTACATAGGAATATATTTTTGAACAATTACATTCCCTATCTTTGAGAGGTGTAAGAATCATCCATGCTTTAATTACTCCTGAGATTTTGTTATTTTGTACCTTTGGATGGAACATTTGTCTGCGCTGCACACCTGAGGAGTATATGTACTGGAATATTTGGCACTTAATTTTTGCTTACAGCAATTTGGAATTCCACCAAACCTACAGAAGTTAGCCTCTCTCCAGGGCAGTGCAGACACAAGAACTGTATTTTAGTGGATCTTTGGCATGTCATATTCTCTTTGGCAGTGTGGATGCTTCTGTGATTGTAATTTCAGTTCATATTCTGAATAGATACCTGCAAGACATGGTTATCCAGTGCTTACACAGCCTACTTAATGATGCATAYGTGTTTCTTGCTCTGGATATTAAAGCATCCTTGGGCCGTATGTCAGGTTTTGGTTTTTGTTTTCTTTTGGGGTTTCTTTGGGTTTTTTTAAGAAAGCAGCCAATATTGATTTTTAGAATATGCAATATCAATGCCTAAATTCTATTAACTTTTTAAAAGACTTCTGTTCCTGAGGCCCTTAGACAGTTTTGAAATATACAGCCCATACATCGAACACTTTACCCAATTCCTGACCTTGGGTAAAGTCCTTCTATTAATTCAGATATCAAATTAAGGGTTACTGTACATCTTCTTAGCTCCAGGCAAGATTGGATGCTTGAGCTAGGAGAAGACATTTGCTGTTAGGGGAGAAACTAACATAAGCTGCATTGTGTAACAAATCATTTCATACTATTAGATTTGTCATAAATGTATGATGAATGGCAATTCCCTGATCTAATATCAAACCTTTGGGAGCAATGTATTTGAATGATGTCATTACATAATGTTTGAAGCTGTTAATATGGTTATCTGGAATCATTGGAGAAGCATGATACTTGAGTAGGCTGCATAATAATTTAGCTGTACTTGTTCTTACAGCATCTCTACTCTGAAAAGTCTCAGTGTGGTACAGCTGAAACCTCCTGTTCTTTTTCCAGGATTGTTTTTTATTCTTGTTGCTAACGTTGTTAGGCTGTGGC
The DNA here is from genome assembly GCA_035582835.1 of Phoebastria nigripes. Lineage (NCBI taxonomy): Eukaryota > Metazoa > Chordata > Aves > Procellariiformes > Diomedeidae > Phoebastria > Phoebastria nigripes. The sequence goes on from JAYKAV010002932.1 coordinate 1,824,378, forward strand.
AAATGGTATTGCAGTTACAGTTTTCAAAATCATGGCAAGGAATGAACTGCAGCTTAAAAGCGAAGGTTTGTCAAGCTGCAGAACATGACGTATTCGTGAGAGAGCTGGTGAGCTATGATTAGCCAAATTAGCTCTTGTTTTCTTCATTGTAATGTTTGCATTAGAAGACAGTAATCTCTGTGGATTGTTGTGGGGTTTTTTTTTTGTTTTGTTTTAGCACTTTCTGGAGCTGTCATAGAGAGGATCATGTATCTGAGAGTTTGGGCACAGAATAAAGGGTGATCCATGCAAACAGAAAAGGTAGAAAAAATGTCCACTAGATCCTCTTTCTATTGCAATGTGGTTCTTTTTCTGCAAATGTTTGATTACTGCCCATCCTGCTAAAAATGGTGACAAATAAAAGCAAGAATAATTATTATTTTCATTTCCACAGAAACCCTGTTTTATTAAATAATTTTGACCTGATTCCTACAGTTTAACATGAATTGCCTTGTTCTTTCACAGCAGTGTTGGTTTATATCTTAAAAAAAGAAAAAGGAAATTAAGAAGGCATGGGGTTTTTTCTTTTCTTTTTGCATGATGGTCCAAATTGATTAAATCTGGCTTCTACTATTTGTGTATGCATGAGTATACTGTATCTTAAAAATGCACATGCTGTTCTAGGCACATCCACAGAACGCTCTGAGGCATGCCTATAGTACCAATAGTATCATACCCTTCCAGTACTTGTCTGTTGAAGATCATAGAAAAATGAATCAAATTACATCCTTGTTTTGTAAAATAGAGCTTTTTTACCAGAGAATTTTCAGTGAAAACATTTAGACCACATATATTGATAACGTGTGATCTTTATTACAATGGAATCTGAGCATATTATATTTTGGGGGAACTAGATGTGAATGACTAGAGTTTTCCATACACGCTATTTAGCAAATCTTTTTGTCACAGTGCCGTTATGTCTCCATCCCATATGGAAATACCTGTCATTTGAAACTGTTTCATACAGAGCACAGACTGCTTAAATAGTTTTCTGCTGAGGCACTAGTGGTGTTCAGCCTCTGGTAGAGGCTAGAATACACATTTGCTTCCTGGAATATGAAACCTGAAAATAAAATAGTTGAATCAGGGCTTCATGTATCCTATAGATCTCTGGTTTTGTTCAGTCAAACCTGTAGTTTAATGATTTCTTCTTCTTCATCAGTTTATTGCCCACATTTTAAAATTACAGAACCAGTTTCACCGATTCTTGGTACTTCTGCTGAGAAAGGGAAGAAGAATTGTGTATCTCTTCTTACACATATGATTCTTGAAATGGATTGAGGAAGGCTTTACACTGCTGGTTTTACACTGCTGCCTCAGTGATACAGAGATATAGAATAAACAAAGTGCTCTTCTTTCTCTGGTATCTTTGCTCTGTGTCATCTCTTGACTTGCTCTACCTTTTTCAGAGCTCCTAAAGGGCTTTTTCAAAACTAGGAATTGAGGTCTTGCACACTAAAGTTTCCACGTGCAGCACAGATTTCTTTAACCTCATGTAGCTGTTATAATGATGATATAATGAGTATCATACTTATAGTCTCATAACCTACTTTAACTAGCTGTAGGCTTTCTTTGTGTTGACATGCAAACGCTTTCTTTGCAGCTAAGAATGATTTAGGTTGATCAAAATCACTCAGAATGTATTAAAATGCACCCCAATTTGTCAATGGCTGCATATGGTTAAAGTATTGGAAGAGTTTTTTAAAGACATGTGTAATAATAAAAGAGTTGGTGTTCTTTTCAACAGGAATTCAAAACCTGGTTGTCATTTATGACATTTCCATTAAATTTCCTGTTTACTTAGACTGCATATTTGAATAATATTTTGGCCTCCATGTTGCCATAACGAAAGCAAAATAGTTCAGGTTTAGGTGTTACAATGTGTTATGCTCTGGCAATGGTGATATGGTGTATATGCTATATATGTTGAATGTGTGTAAACTCTTCACTGTTCGAATAGGTAAGACAGATGAAGGTTACTTTGGGAATGGTAGTATGAAGATTTGATCCTCATCTTATGAATCGCAATCGACTGGAACCATATTTGCCTCTGAATTTTGTACTATTGTTGTTGTACACATACTCCTCCGAGTTCTGTGAAAGGTTCTGTGAAAATGTTCTAAGAAAAAGACCATACTATTGTAATCAGGTGGGATTTTTGTTTTTGTTTTTGTTTTTAAAATGTATGAAGTATCTTCAGCTTCTCCTGAATTGAATGGGAGTTGCAGAAGTTGAAAACTGCTTGAAAAAATCAAATCATTGCTATTCCAGTCTGGTTGCATTAGAAAAGTACAGGGACTTCTATGAAAAACATTTCACTCCAGCCTGGTTTTTCAGGCCAAAGCACTTGGTTTAGGTGGGCTACCTGAAGTTATTTGTGTGTGAGCTGTGTATGGGTAGAAAGGAAGCAAGTTTACACCTTTTGCCCGCATCTACAACTCACAGTTAGGAATAAGCTATGGTGTTGGGGAAAACCAAACAGAAAACCAAAGCAGAAAACAGCTTTAATCACTGTGGCAGCTATTGGTACATCAGAGAATCATCAATGGAACTCGGTGAATCTTTCATAACGATGCACTCTTTTAATCCATGTCTGACTCCCCTCCCAAGAGAGTTTGTATTGACACTCAAAGTGGCTTTTACAAACAAGTAGTTGTGGATTATGGATGTAGGCTCAGTCCTACTGTGGAGGGAGAATAATGGAGACTTCTAGGAGGGAGAGAAAAGCAGAAGCCAGTAAAGCCCTTCATGTAAGAAAGGGCAGCTGTACATAGTCTCCAAAGCAGAAATGGGTGAGAAAATGGGACGCAGTTACATGGGAGCAGCATGGTTGGGGAGGAGAGATGGTAGGACAGAGTGTGGTAAATTCAGTCAACGCTGTGGAGTCTTCTTTTGTGCCAGTTCATCTCTGTAATTGGTCAGGTTCATGATATATATTCCTTTAAGCAATCTAATAGCAAAGTTCAAGTGTTCTAACATCAATTTGATCTCTTAAATGGCTAATTTTGCAGTAATGTGTCTATCTGTGCAGACAGTGTGTGGAAAAAGCAAAAGCTTGGGCAGGTACAGTGTGATTTTGATGCTGGAGCATAAGCTGGTTAGCATAAAGGACAAATCCAAATACATCTCTGTGCTCTCTTTAATGCTTTTTTTTTATTACATTCTGGGCAACAGAGATGCCTTAGCTTATGCTGAAGTATCAACAAAGCCTTCTGCAAAGAGCGTAATGAATTGATCCAAAAACTTCTTCCACCTTGTTGATAATCCTATCTTGTATCTTGTTTCCTTGTGTATGGCTTTCTAGCCTGAGATTTTGAAGCAAATTTTCATTAAGGAAATCTGCTTTATTTATGGCACAGTCTGATGAACAGGTTGAGAAAAACTGCATTGACCTATATATAATTATTTGGTTTAGATATTGCAGTCTGAGTCAACTCTGGGACATTTCTCTCCCCTTCCTTCCTTGCATTTACTGCTATTTATTCTTATCAAATCCAGCCAACTGTAAACTCAGAAAGAGACAGAAAGCAGACTAGGGATCCATCTGAGCATTATGAGCTCCTGACATTAAACCCTGATGAACTGAAAAATCCAACAACCATTAGCAGAAATGTCTCATCCCTCTTTGTGTCTTAAAGCCAGAGAGAATCTACCAGGCTTGTCCTGTTGTTCATGCACATATGCCTTCAGCTGTAGGTTCTCTTTTTGGGTCTCTGAGAATTTCTGCTATTATTTAAAGGTAACATGAAAGTTTGTTTCTTTCATTGCCATCGGCTATAGATGGAGCTCTTAAAAAACAGAGTTAGAAGATACAGCTGTTATTGGCTTCCTCTGTAAAGTCCTTTTGTGATTTACTGTTGGAAACTGTGCCTATGCAGGTACAGCAATACTGGATATTTATTTACATGCTCTCTTTAGCTCAACTTTTAGTCTCTACATCTAAATGTGACTGTAAACTTTACCTTCCCATGTGCTGTTGAGTTCTGTCCTTGTTCTGACAGCTTTTCCATGCATTCTTACTCATCTTGATGCTGCTTACACAACTGGCAAAAGGGCTTCATACTCTTCTCCAACCCTGTCACCAACATACCAGGATATCTGCAAATTGCATCTGAGCAGGATTGATATCCCTTTGATGTCCATGTTTTTTGACTAAAGCATTGTTTAATTTATTCAGGTACATCTGCCCCTACTACAGCCTTGTCCCACAGGTAATTCTCTTCTGGCATTTGTCTGCTCCTTGGTCTGCTCTACTTCATCTGTTAGGTGAGCTCTTTGGGGCAAGGATTGCAGCGTGACACTAGGCATAGCAGGGTGTGCAGTGGGGCTGCAGCAATTAAAGGCCATTGCCTGTGAGGGGAAGGGGGGACAATGGCTAGTCTGAGAGTGGCACATGGTGTTAAATCTTGGCTTCTCTTTCATGTGGCTTTGATATAAGGATTTGTGCAGAATTCTTAGGGTGGAAAAATGAAACACTGCCACCTGTAACCCAAGTAAAAGTTACTAGCGCTTGTCTTTAATGATGTATACAGAACATGTGCAGGTTTCCATCACCACTGATATGCTAATTTAGATCATTGGTAACCTGTTGGGTGCCATGTGTTTCGAAGATGGTTTCCACAAATGCTTGTACTGAAGGAGTTAAAAGGCAGACACTCCTTTAAGGTCCCAACTGCTCCTCAAATCTATGTGCTAAGTGATGTCAGCTCTTGGAAACCTGGGTTTTAATGAACTTCAATAGATTAAGGTGCTGAAAAGTCTATACTTCTTTGACTTTTGTCAGCTGTAAAGCCAAGAAGTTCAAATTTTTAAGATCTTTGTTTCTAGAGATATTCTTGGATAGTCTCCGTAGAAGCCCGGGTGTACAGTTTCACCTGTGCAGGACTCTTAACTCTACTCTTTTATTTTCTTTTTATAAATAAATACATTTCTAGTCTGTGCTTTGTGGCTTACTGTAGAGTAGTCTTTCAGGAGATAAAAGAAATGGATAATAAAAGAAAGGAAAAACAGATTGTAGCTTTTAATAGCTATGTACAGATTCAAAATATGGGAAAACTGTGATTTGGGGACACTTTCATTGATTTTTCTTTTGGCAGCATAAGATTTAGCAGCATTAGAAAACCTGTGTATGAAGTTTGAACATTTCTGTTCCCTTCTGTGGGTAGAAACATTGGGTTTTTTTCCCTATGTCGTGGGGTTTATATGATGTTTCTTCTCTACATAGCACTCTCTTGATCAAAGATCAAAGAACAAAAAAAGACAGTTATAGGCACTACATCTTTTTAATCCATGTAAAAAGTAAAATGGGCAGGCTTTCAAGATGCATTCTGTATTCATCAGGCTACAGAAAAATAGAACAATATGGGGCCAAAAAGATAGTGGCAAGGTGTGGGGGTTTAAACCATAATTGAATTCCGATTGTAGCGATCAATGAAGAGAGAAGAGAAAGATATGAACACACTAAAGCAGAGGTGGGGATAGAAGTTCCTTTGCTTTATACTTCTCTCCAGATTACAATGACAGGAGGCTTGTACTAACTGCAATAAAAGGACCTTAACACCAACTAATGATAGTCACATTTTATTTTTACAGGGAGAAATATTTTATAGAGAGCATGCTTCTGTGACTAAGGGCTTTGTGAGTCTCAGACGACTCTCTAAATATTCTTAAGCAAGCCTTTTCAAGTTTCTCTTAACCTTGAGAACCTATCTACACAATCTGAAGAAAAGTTACTTGTGAGAATAAATACATAGGTTACCAGAAATTTATAAGATGCTGAGAGGACAGGGACTACTCCAGGAAACTCAGGAAAAAATGCCTTTCCTATTTAGCCTTCCATTTTCAGAAACAAACTTTTTTCTAATGTGCAGAGTGGTTTATCTATTGTTTCTATTCCAAGGGTTCCAGACTACAATTTCTTTTACAGTTATATATGCCAGACCCAGAAAACACTTGAGAAATGCAGGCATCTTAAAATGACAGAATATATCACAGATATTAAGTGTTATTCTTTATTGCATATGGAAATTCTTTTGGAGATATATTAAGCTCAGTGAGACTTATGTTTCATATGTATAAATCACTCTGAACAAGTCTATAATTACTGAAAAGACAGATTTTTTCTTTTTTTTTTTTAAAAAAAGCACGCATTATCACTTCCCTGTGAACACAGGGCAGAAGGGACAGTGCCGTTAGAGAACTTACCCACAGCCAGCAAGATACAGATCGTATTTGCTTTGCCTCAGGCTTCCTATGAGGCTGAGTAAGAGTCACATCAGGCTATTAGGCCTCCTGGGAATTTTTTGGTGAAACATGATTTGATTTGTAAATGCTGGCTTGTTAAAACATCATTGTTTTTCAGAAACGTCTTAGTACTGAAGAAACTTTGTCAAGCTTCCAGCAGGTTTCTTTAGCTTTACAGCTACATTTCTGAATTAGGCAACTTTGAAAGTGAGAGGAAGCCTACTATTTTCACTTGACAGCTGTTGAGTGTCAGTGTTTTTATGATTCCTGAAAAGGTATCTAGGAAATATTTTTCAAGATTCAGAAAAACATTTTGTAGGTAATGTTTGAATTCAGAAAATGTGAAAACTTGTAGAAAGTCTGAAATACTAAGATTAATTAAATACTATGCTAAGATTAATTAAAAATTTTTAAAGAGTTGAAAGATACTGAAAGCGTGTAAAAATGCAGAGATATATCTACCAAACCTTTGTAAAGCTTTGTAAAGTGTGTGTGGGGGGGGAACCAAAACCAAAACCAAACCAGAAGGTATCTTGTGAACTTAGGTTTCTATATATTTTTGTATATGGCTTTTAGGACTTGTGCCTCATTACAAGTCAAGATTTATCCTATTTACTTTTGATTTAACCAAGTTAGTAACAAATTATAATCCACTGAAATCCCCCCAAACTACCTTTTGGTTTACTCATGTGATGGATGGTATTTGTTTTGTATGTTTATTTTACATTAGAATGGTTAATGGGTTAGAAACACATGTTGTTCTTTCTGGAGGACAGAGAGGTTGCTTCTGCCCTTGAGAGCAACTACATACTCTTGGGGTTACATGGTGAAACAGGAGGGACTTGAGAGGCTATTATGAAAGGGCAGGGAGCAAACATGAAGCCTCACCTCAGAGGTGACAGAAAGATGCTTCCTAGAGCTTGAGAAGGGACTGTATAGAATTGTCTGTGATTTGAAAAGCCAGTGAATTGCCAGGCCGAAATCAAACCTGAAGAAAGAGGTTAGTTTATGAAGCCCCAGGTGGGGAGGTTACTCAGTCTAAGAAATAATGAAAGCAGAATCTCCTCAAGAGCTTTGGCAAACTCATGGTCTTGTCTAAACCTATTCATGGGCTTACAAGAATCTTAACTAAGGGATAATCTTGCATTTCTGTAGGGAAGGGAAAAGATTTGCTCACTGACAGTTGGATAATAGGACAGAAATGTTGTTGGTTTGGAAAAGTACCTCCGCAGTAACAGCAAAATGTGAAGTGTCTTCAAAACAGCCTAGGGTCATTATCCTAGTGCACAGAATAATTAACAGACACAGTGAGAGCAAATGACTTGAATAAAGCTGTATAGCAGTCATAATGGCAAAGTCTGACTTTTAGCCCTGTATACACTGAAGTAGGTCAGGTTTGAAGTCTTGTATCTAGTTCCCCAAACACCTTATCAGCACTGAATGTGAGGGTTATATTGGGCCAGGTACAGCAGTCTGGGAGCACTTTCCATTTTCAGTAAATTAATCCTCTCACAGCATGAAATAAAAAGATCAGAACATGATGTTAAACCTCATTTTGTATTTTCAATTACTAAGGGATAATTATTTTCTTTTTAAGTCTTGGAAGATGACATGATCTGAATACTCAGACACCTGCTGCTTCTGCTTGCATTCCTGGAAGCAGAGATAGTTCAACTTGGGGACTGCACAATATAATTAGGTTTATTTTGCAGCCCAGCAAGGCCCTGTATCATCTGGAGAAAAGTGCAGCACTTTAATCTTAGGTTTGGTGATGTTTGGCTTCATAAAGTAGGAGTGCAACTACAGGGACTGTATTTTGTATGTGGATTGGGAGCAGTAGGAAGTGGGACAGTGGCAAGGTGCTTTGGACAGTTGTTCAGTACTAAGTAAACCTGATAGAACAAGGCTTTCATCGTGTTAGCGCTACTTATATTTCTGCACAAGTGAATGTGAGAGAGTAATTCACAAGAGTTCTCAAAGAGAACAGCTATTTTTTTAAAAGTTACTGTGGGGTGGGATTTGAAACATCACAGATTTCCTATTTTTTTGAATGGAAAATAACTGGTGACTTTTAATTTTATGTATCTGTGTGTGTTGTGTAAATGTGTATGTATGCTGTGTGTATGATTTCCTTTTATTGTATAGGCTTGCTTTTCTCCTCGTAGTTTTTCACTGGATGAACTGCAGTGATTTCAAAGAAGAGAAATGTTAAGTAACATGTGAAAGAGGCTAAATATGAACATAACAGAAAATAAAAATATCAGCAGATTTGGCTCACGTAATAGGTTTTGGCATTGATAGCATTCAAAATAAGCTGTATGAAAAGCGCCACTAGTAACGTAACTGGAAATAAGTAGGGCCTAATTAATGTCATGCAAAAGAATCACTGTTTAAAAACATATCAGGACAATGTAATCCTTTTCTGTCCTACATGAAGACTCTGGAGATGTGAAATTTGTATGCTTATGCTTTCCTTGTCTGGATGCAGTGAATTGCACCTAATTTGGCACAAATTTCTGCTTCTCTCACTTCTTCACTTCTTTGGATTCAATTTAAGTTAAGAAATGGAATGTGCTACATTACTCTCAATGCTTTTTGCATTTCAGAAAGCATCGTCATGATGAGATTCACCTTGGGCAGAAAAAGAAAAGAGGTCAGGGAATGAAAAGATTCATAACAAAACACATTAAAAGACCAATATCCCCAATTAACAGCCTTCCCATTGAATTTTGCCCATTGAGATATTGTGCTAGAGATTACATTTACTATGCAGTTATTTTCCTTATACAAGTGAAACAGTTACTGGAAAAGACTATTCCTTTGGAGCACAATAAAAGCATGACTGTCTCTGTACTCTGTTGGGGTACAGATATTGATTATGTTTTATCTTTTGACTTGTATGGGCAACAGTGGTGTTTAATTTATTTTTTAGTTGCAGCTGATAAGAACAGAGAGAAAGCTTTTATATTTATTTTCCTTTCTCATGTGCCTTCAGTTACATCAACAATTAACACTGGAGACGTAACACAATGCAGATACAGTTCTTCAGTTTTAGTTACGCATCTGTTGGCTTTTTAGGGGCAGAAGGGGATAAGTTACTATTTCATTAAAATGAATTTGAGCTGTGCTTATCCTTCAACGAATAGTGAAATTTTTGGATACAATACAGTGTATCAGTGAGATCGAAAGGAAAAGCCAAACTGGGGGGGAGATGTGATACAACTTTAAAGGAATTATATGACTTTCTTGGGGAAGGAGGGAGGGCATTCATTCTTTAATTGCTTTGTCATATAAAAAGACACATTGCTTGAGTAGGATTTAAGAGATTTGGGTTTGGGGGGCTTTTTTTAATAGTGACGTTTCTAGGAGTTGAAACAAAATGGAAATGTTACTCATAATCACTAGCCCCTGTGTTGGACTGCAGAATTATTTTCTTCCTCCAAAATGTTTTGCAATGACGATAGGTGTTCCTTAGTCAGATCTGTTATGTCTGGTAAAATATATTGTGTATGTGCTCTCCTTTAATGTCAGGGACAGAAGGGAAGATAAAAATAACACTAACAATCCAGATTATAATTGGCTCAGTTTCTGAAAATTGCAATTTAATTATGTATTTATTTTAAAAAGAAACAAATCTTGTCCCAATTACAGCAGTTCTAAGGGTTTTGCTGCCTATTTCCAGGTCTGGTGTTTATAGTGGTTCCAGTTTTTATAGCAGCTGAAATAGGCAACCTGGAGGTTATCTGAGTGATTATTTCAAAGATAGACACATTGTAAGTTTATTTAATCTTTCATACTGGTAATGTCTAAAATAGTTTTTCTTTTAAACTGTTTAAAAACAGAAAGAATTTTATTTATATGTTATATCCAGGCCCCCATGGCTTGCTTGCTATTGACTGTGTTTTAATCAAAAGATAGCTTCACATTTTGGAGAGAAACCATGTGTATGCATGTAATATCTGTTAGAAATTTCACTTATGTGAAAGGGCACTATGGTGAGTAGTCAATGTCCCAAGTTACTTGCCAGGAGGAGTATGAAACTGATGATGGGGAATTCTTCCTTCTTACCTTCTGGGTATGCACAGGATTGGGTTTATGTTTGCTAGTGCAATCCATTTGCTATTTCTCAAAGGGTTAATTTGTTATAGCCAAGTTATAGTGTGTTTTACATATGTTGGATTCCTTCTTCCTTTGCTCCCTTTGTTATCCCTAAACCTATTTTTACCYAGCTCTCAGGGTTGTGTTTCTCTATTGATCAGTAATTGACTATTTGTGTTTATAGCCTTGGGGCCTTTATTATAGTGCTGTGTCAGCACTTTCAAGGTCTCTGCTATCATCTGTGCTTGTATTTCTGAGGACCCCTGTTAAAGCCCTTTGTTTGTTTGCAACAGCCTTTAAGCTGTGGTTTTCTTATAAGATAAATATTTTATTAGCACAACCTAATCACACATGCAGCCTTGTTTAAGGGTCACCGAGTATCTTATTCTTCAAAAATAACAAACCATTCTAAGAAAAACATACCTTGTGGGCACACACGGACACAACGTTCTGGTCATTGTTGCCGGTATCTGTAACTTATGGTCATACTACATGGAGGTAAACATGGTGGGATTTTAGATCTGAATTTTGAAAAAGGAGGTGAAAGGGACGAAGGGACCCAAATTTTATCCTTGCAACCCTATGCATTCTTTTTGTCACGTTTAGTGGGTTTTGTGCATGTGTAACCGAATGTAGATTTTGGCTCTGTATTTTTCTCTTAAAATGATTTCTTCTAAGAAGGCATCCACAATAGAAGTTACAGGGAGGGAAATGGCCAGCCTTTGCTTTTTTTGTGGAAAATCTCACTTAAAGTATTGAAACTGGCAAGAAATCTTGCTAAGAGTGAGCCATCCAAGATGACAGTGTTTGTTTAATTTGAGATCTGCGTTTACAAACAGCTAAGAGCAATACAAAAACTGTCTGTAATTTATAACGGACACTGGGTGGCTTTACTGGTGGGAGAGGTAAACCTTCCGGATAGACCGAAGTATCTTGGAAGTTGAAACTGGGATAATTTGGGTTAAATTCTCAAAAGTGTTGAAGAGCTTTTAATTACAGCTGAGTCTAGTAGAAGCTCTAAAATGTATAGACCCCCTTCTTCTGGCAGTATTAGGGTTTGGGAGTCTCAGGCCACGCAGAAGTGGAAGTACTTAATTTGTCAAAGAAGATAAATTTATGTTCAGCTAGGTTGTGCCTACTTTGTTTGCTCTCTTCAAAAGCTTAAAGAGCTCATCAGAGGCAAATATTTACTTTGATCTTACTGTCCAGTTTTCATCAGGAGTCTCATACACAGAAATTATGCTCAGCATGCTGCCAGGTGATTTATGTGGTCACTGACGCATAGGCCACATTGCTTTCCTTATTCTGCATAAGCATCGGGCATGAAAGAAGTCCTGAATATTCTGTAAACATTTCAAGTTAACAGAAGTCAAGTTCTTGACCAACAGTTAAATTGAACTAAGAACCTATCTTAATCGAGAATTTCTTCTTGTCACTAGTTGCTGAATTATGCTGTTATAGCAACATGTCTGAGGATAAAGCAATTACTTGTATTTGAGTACCTACTTAAACTTCCTGTTGTAAGTAAAATCAGGGAAGAATAAATTCCATACCTTCAAAAATTTAGGCATGCCAAGTAAAGCTAAGTAAATAATGTTATCTGATGAATTCCTGCTGCTGTTTATGGAAAATTGTGACTCTGTAGACTTGCAGATTTAAAATTAGCTTATTAGGAGATAGATCTCCTAATAAAACTCAATGGTTGTTGATAGAATACAAAACTGAATATACTGTTAAATGTACCTCCTGTGAACTTTTGTGCAATGTTAAGGAAGTTTGCACACATTGTTAGCATTTTTGCAACTTTAGCAGCATGTGTTCAGGTGGCCTGAAAGTGACTAATTCTTTTGGGCTTGCATGCCTGATCTTGTAACAGTTTGGAAAGAATATGTCTATATGTGTGGGTGGGCGCAATACGTCTAGATATGAGCAGCTGCAAGAGCTGAGAACAAAATGAACATGAAGAAAACAACATTTTTAAAGCAGTCAAATGCAGCTGTCTTAATCACTAGGAAACTGGAACTAGTTTCTGTTACTTTAAAAATGGAAGAAAGAAATGGAAGGAAGAAGAAATTAAAAGCAGTGGAAAATTTGCACAAACCTTTTCCCTCATGCAAACAGTGATAGAGCAGTCAGATAATTAAGATGCATATGCCACATGACATTAAGCAGCCTTTTGTGAACTGTTAATTAAGATTTAATCAGTCACATATTTTATTCTTACTGATTTAGAAGATTAGTGTTAATTTCTTGTGGTGTTTCCCTATTCCCTGTTGAAGGAAGTCAATGTATCTGAACATAATTTAGTGATCATAGCCTGGTGTGGTAATAAAAACAGACCAGAGAGACACTAGCTTGACATTTTGGGTAATACAGTGAGTGTGATTCAGATGGGACAATTGACAAATGAAGTTGCTGCTTTCTCTCTAAAATTTAAAATATATTATGCAAGTATGTATAAAGTTGGTACATGTTAGAACCATTCTATGGTTGTTAACGTAAGAATAAATGTAAAGGTCTTTCCCCAAATTCTTCATTTCATGAAGCACTAGTTGGTTTTGTGCTTACCTCATTACACTCAAACTACAGGATTCAGACCTCAGTTCTACACCACAAAACTAAATGCAGCTAGAAGCTCTGTGAAGAATTAAATAATATTAAGCAAATAACACAGGTTCGGATTTAAATATGTGGCTTTCCCTAAATGTGTTCAGCATATGGAAGTTGATATATTTCTTGTTTAAAAGTTTCTCCCCAAAAATTTATTTAAAGTAGATGCTTATAAGATGAATACATTGATACTGCTCTTTGTGAAGGTTAGATGACTAGAGGCTTTAGCAGCATTCTGTTTAGTGTCTGTGAAATAGTAACAATGTGGTTTATATACTACTTCATGTTAACAATAATAGTTAGATTTATAAACCAGAAGTATTTTTCTATGAAATGTTACACATTTTTTCGTGTTGTTTGATGTTGGCTGGAAATCTAACTTGGAAGCCTCAAATACTTGAAATTCTAAGCCAAGAATTTCCTAAAAGAGTGGGTTTTTTTGGTTACCCAATTTCTTGGATATCCAATTTCAGATGCAATGGAGGCACCATTTTCAGATGGGAGAGTTCAGTGTCTTCTGAAAACAAAGACCGTTAAAATATCTTGAGGTGAGCACCTAAAAATGTGTAAGGTTCCATGCTTTACAAAGCTCTCTTTCACCACCTACTTCACCACCAATCTGCGTACTTCCAGGTCATTTTCCCTCTGTAAAGCCATTAGGCCCTTTGTGTGCGTTGGCCTGTAAGAAAGAGCACTTTTCCCTATCAGACTTCGAGAGCATGAAGAGAGAAAATCGAGGAGCAGATTAATCACTAGATCTGTGTAGAGGATAACAGAGAGATGTTATTCTGCAGAAAGCCCGTTACCTGGTGCCAAAGAAACTTCAGCTGCAAATTGTCTCCTTACTTGCTCTCTCTTTTGATCAGCATCTTGGTCAGCTCTAAACAACTTGTAACTCTTTCGTGAGTTTTGTAGTATGCTTCCTTATGCACACAGTCATAACAGTAAAAATGGACATGAAGAGGTGATAGCTCTATTCAGAAGCTATGAGGAGGACCTGTGTAGTTTGAAGAGGAAAACCTGAAGAGAGATCCTCTTCCTGTATACTTTCGTAACTGTGTGTGCAAGTTATATCTGCTATGCATATGCAGGAGAGAGAATAAGCCATTGAACTAATTAATTTTCTCCTCCCATCTGTTCTTTGTTCATGCTGAAGTGATTTGCACAGTGAAATTTGGCTGAGGAAGAACATTGGCAGATTCCTACTAATGACGTCACTTAAAAAATGCTACCATTGTAGAGGTGATTAGAGAACTAGAAACCACCTAAGCTACATTAGATGTATTAGGTGGATCTATGCTAATTTCATGCTGTTTTCGGAAGAAAGAAAGAGTTCACTAAATTGTTAAATGTGGGCAGTACACTGTAGCAATACAATCTTTTCCCATGAATTAATGCAAAGCAGATTATTGTCAAAATCTGTTTCTAGCAATTCAGTCTGTAGATAATTGCTACTGTATCCATTAACTTAGTTTAAATCTTTATCAAATGATCCATTTTTTTAAACTGTCCTATAGTGCATAGCCCTTAAATTCTTCTTTATCCCATTAAAGTGCTTTAAGCTCCTATAGTGGCCTAATGCACATAGTGGCCTAATGCACATAATTGTTCTAATTCTGCTGAAGTACTCTCAAATCTCTTTCACCCTGTTAAAGTAGTTAAATTGTCCTTGTTCAAGAAGAGTAAGAGCTATTCAGAGTAGGCTTGAAATAATATATAGAACTTTTTATCTATGTGAAGGGCTTTCAGATTTTATTTCTTCCATCTCAAGATTTCTCACTCTATATAGGAGAGTACAGAAAGCTCTGACTTTTAAATAATTGTGGTGTGTGTATATATGTATAAAATTCCAGAGTTGTCTTTCAGAAGTCTAGCTTCTGCATGTGTGTCTAGCTGCAGTGGAAAAATAAGGTCCTGAGAGGTCCATTTACTTTGTATTTCGCTTATTTTGGTAAACGTTTTGTTTTCTTTCATTGTTACTCTGCTGCCTTTTTTGTGTGTTGTCTTCTATACTGATTTCACTCACGCTTGCTCATCTATGAACTTGCTGTCACGACCTAGAGCATTACCCAGTCTGYGGGTATGTGAGGATCATGACCGTGGGTTCATAGGATTCCGTAATACACAAGGGCACGGAGGCTTTTGTTCTCTAAATTTCTCTACTTTATTACAGATTACCACAAATACCACAGAAATCAGCACTAGCAAGTAAGCTACCACAAAATCACCACTAGCAAGTACACCTATGATTAAT
Organism: Phoebastria nigripes; assembly: GCA_035582835.1. NCBI lineage: Eukaryota > Metazoa > Chordata > Aves > Procellariiformes > Diomedeidae > Phoebastria > Phoebastria nigripes. Next base: position 1,839,622 of record JAYKAV010002932.1, read on the forward strand.
AAAGTAAATATATGTATCTCAAGCTATTACAAATTACTATCAGCAATCAATAATACAGTATCAATTAATAGTATGGCAGCAGTTAATAATAGCAGCAAACAATTGTATAGCAACAATTAATATAATAGCAACAATCAAGTAGGTATAAACTATTACAAGTTGCTACCAACTTATCATTAGTGAAGCAATTTATTAACAATATAACAGCAGATATTCTTATGATAGATTACTCATATGGGTATATAATACCAGTATCAAGTGAATTAGACAGATTTCAGAAGGGGCCAAACCATCCCAAAGGGGAGGACAAACTGATCCCAGAGGGGGGAGCCAGCCATCCCAGAGGTGGAAGGACAAAGCGAACTGACCCCAAAGTGGGCCCTGGTGGGAGTCCAAGATCTCATAGAAAGTTCATGCAGAATTCAGCCTCTTTAGGGAAGGAAAACTACATGCAGCACGGGAAGTTCTCAGGAAAAGAAGCTTCATTTTGGATTAAAATTAAGTCCTTTTTATATCATAGAGATGTAAGAGGCTGTAGGGCAGCACCACTTTGAGCAGCCAATAGATGCTGTTAATTTCTGTTCTTCACCTGTAACAGCCAATGCTTGATGACGTTTCTGTTCTTTCAGACCAATTTTATTTTCCCAGACTGTTTCCACTTTTTTAGATAGTAAGTTGTTGTTACAGTTCCTTGGGGTTTTTTTGTGCTTATCAATGGTATCTTAGGATATCTCCAGTTTCTAGGTACCCCAGCTGTACTTCAAAGAGGCCAGCTGCACTTTACAAAGATGTTCCTGGTTCCCAGGACTAGTTCCTAGGCTGGCAGGCATTTTCTTTTGTTCAGTAATTATTTTTTTCCCCCTTCTAACCACCTTCTGGCTGCTCACATCGCTTGCCTGTTCTAAGTTATTATTTTCTTTCTAGAATATTATACGTATTTTTCTTTCTAGAATATTATATATTCTAGTATCCTGCATTCAGTCCTGAGAGTGAAGTCTAATGTTCATATATCCAACCTTACTAGGGGACTAAAATCAATACCACTGTCTGTGCCTAGCATGGAGTTGGATGTGAGTTAACGTACCCTGTTTTCCAGACAAGTTCTGCATTGCTGTGGTGTGACTGCCACTTGACAGGCACAGTAAGTTGTGCTTTTAAGATGCACTGCTGCTTTTTCAGCTTTGCTTCTGGTGTGTATTCTTTAAAACACAAGTTCTCTGGAGAGATTTCTGTTTATGAAGTTACTTAAATTGAGGTTTAGCTACCATGGGAGTGCACTGGGTTGTATTTTTCTTCTCAAGTTAGAACATGAATATGCTCAGGAGCCGAGAGATGCTGTCTTTCAAAGCTACAAAATATTGCTGGACATCTGATCAATGACATCTTGTCTGTGAGGAAGGGAAGGCATCCTGCCTTCTGCTGAGCTTCTCTTTGAAAGAATCACAGCTTCTGGCCTTGCACTAGCCATCACGTGTATAATTCAAAATTCTCCATATTACTGTGTCTAGCAATCATGCCACAGGTGACTGGCCATGATATGCAGTAGTCCTGGACTGGTGGGTTTGTGGTGATAGTTCTGTGCAGTTCAATGCTGTAGAGTAGAGGCACTTGTCAAAAGTTGTGCCTAAACATGCAATCGATATCGAAGAACTCCAACTGAAATGATTTACAACTTTAACTTACATTGAACTAGATATGTCTTACTTTTCCCATTTTACTATTAGAAAAAATCAAGATGCTTCCTCAAAGCCTTTGGAGTTTTGATTCTGATGTCATTTCATTGGACCCTTTTCTTCTATGTTTAATTAACTGTAATAACTATCACAAATACTGTAATAACTATCACAAATACTGTAACAACTATCATTGTGGGAAAAGATCTGTTAATATTGCTGGATCTACTCCAGGATCGACCTATGAACACCCAGATCCAATGGGTGTTCAAGACAGGTTCAATGTCTCAGTGATTTGCTACTTGGTTGGGTTTGGGGGGTTGTTGTTTTTGAAGCAGTCTAACTGCATTATTATCTTAATGAATGTGTTGCCCACTACATAATCSTCATATCCTGAACACATGTTTTGAATGTAGTAGTAATAGACAAGAGATACAGAAGTAGTAAGAAAATTATTTACCTGCAGGACTACATGCATGGGAGGACTAGAAAGACCAACCTTAAACTCCTTGTCTAGATTCCTCAGTAACAAGCCACTACATGTTAAAGATACTTTTCCATAATCATATATAATCTGTCCTCAAATGCATCTAATTGTGCTTACATACTCATTTCACTGAAGAGCTTTTCTTACTCTCTGAACAACTTAAAAATGACAGGTTATAATCAACCCCCTTAATTTTTTCCATTATCATCTTTAGCCCACTACTTTTGGTGTTGTTGGTTCTGACCAATGTGACTAATTTCCTGCTTTATTGCTTTATGTATTTCTGTGCTATGAAGCTTTTATGTAATCTGTTCTTATAATCTGAACAGAATCTTGATTGAAGTGCATTTCAGAGCCTTTTTGGTGGGAGATGGGTTTATTATTATGAAAACACTTTATATACCAATTTAGACATCAACTAATCTCTTATTTATTCAAGTAAGGTAGTAAGATTGAATTACGTTTCTATAAATTTTCTGTGCTTTCTTGGGAACATGTAAATTGTTTGGAGCTGTTTGTCATCATTGTTTTGCTCAGACAAAACATATTACAGTAAATTTACTACTTTGTACCGTGCTGTGTTTCTTAAAACTCTACTATGTGAAGTTTAGCTTGATTGAAAACGAAATTATTTCTCTCTATGTAGTAACACGATACTGCAGGCTAAGCTCTGTGAAAGTGTAACATTTTAATATGGTGAAAGGGAGAGATGGTGCGCTGCTTAAAGGAAGTCTGGAGCTCAGTTTGCTTCTGGTATACGCTTACTGTTTGCCAATGAGAAGATAGGCCTGGGAGCAGCCAACAGGGTATTATTTGGGATAATGTTGGTTGCCTTTGCTGCCAAGACACACTGCTGGCTCATGTTCAGTTTGCTGTCCAGCGAGAGTTTCAGACTGAGCAGCAGAGCTGCTCTCTAGGTGGTGTAAATGCAAGGAGTTCTTCCTTTCCAGGTGTGCACATTTGCATTTTTCCCCTGTTGAATTTCAGGAATTTCCTGTTGTCCCATTCCGCCAGCCTGCTTAGGTCCCTCTGAGTGGTGGCCTTGCCCTTGAGTGTACCGACTGACTCTACCTCCCACCCCAGATTGGTGTCATGAGAGAGGGCACTCCATCACCTTCTCCAGGTCATTCACAAGGATGTTAAACAGGACAGGTCCCAGTACAGACCCGGTGGTACTCCACTTGCTACCAGCTTCCATACACAGAACAACCCAGTAACCGCTACTGCCTGGGCCTGATCACCCAACTAGATTTTTGTTTTATTTTGTTTTTTAATCCAGCTAATCATCCACCTACCTACCCCAGCTGTAATGTCCTCACTTGGATACCAGGACACTGGGAGGCAGTATTAAAAGCCTTCCTACAGCTGAGGGAAATGACAGTCGCTACTCTCCCCTCATCCACAAATCCTGTCATTTTATTGTGGACATCAGTTGGGTTGATCAGGCACCATCTAGCCTTGGTCAGCCCCAGGCAGGCTGTTCCTGATCAACTACCACCTCTATGTCCAAGACGGAGGTGTGCCTGGCAGGCTGGCTGGCAGTCACTGGGCTGGCCTGCTGCTGAGGTACTCAGCCCAGCTGCATGGCGCCCATCACTGCCGGTTGAGGGAGCCTGGTGCTGCTGACTGGGCTTGGCCTTGTCCCGGGGCCCGAGAAGCGGAGCTGAGGAACYGCTGCCCTCACAGTGGCTGCTCCTGGATGGCTGCTCTGACCCCCCGCAGGAGTTGTGAACCTACAAGCCCATCTCSTGCCCCAGGTGGCCTGAGTGTGAGGCTGACTGGACTTGCCAGCCTCACTTGCTTTCCTCACAGCTGGGCTGCCCTCCTGCCCCAGTGAATAAACTCTTAACAGCTGCACAGTTTGGGGAATAAATTCTCAGGTGCTTTCAGTCAGAAAGGATTAGCTCCCGGTTCCCTCAGGCTATGAGGGGGAGGGCCACACAGAGGCCATTGCAGGTGTGCCTCAGGGCCTCGGCTTTCCTCAGAGAGCTGTGGTGCGGGGAGCCTGGCTGGGCAGCTTTTGTGAACCCTTTGGAAATCACCAGACTGTTGAGTTACTTGCTGCTGGCTCAAGTAAGCAAGGTATTTATATACAGAAAATCTTACGTATTTATATATGGAAAATCATTGGGTTAGTATTCCTTGTGTGCTCTTTCTCTTCGTGAAGTCCAGTGGCTTCTGAGATACTGTGTCTCCTCACACCTCGACCAAGCCCGTGGTCTCTCTCCCTTCTTCTCCAGTTAAATTTCCTCCTGGAAGCAATTACTGTCTGGAGGCTGGAACTCGCTCAACTGAGTCCAACGGTAGGAGGAAAAATACTTTGAAGCATCCAACTGCTCTAAGATATGGCTTAGCTATGGGGTTCCACTTCAGTTGTTTTGCTAGGGCAGGTTTGTCCTTGCTGTTGCTTTTTTCTGCTTAAGAAAAATTATGTAACGGATGAATTTAATCGTATTATTTTCCACACTTGAATGACATTGTACAGTTGAAATGGTATGTGGTAACTCTATTTGATAACTGAGAAATAAAGTGCTCTAGAATGTGTGGCTATTAGGAGCACTAGTCTTCTTTAGAAGTGTAACAGCTGCATGGTGGTTGCAGTAGATGAGGCCTGTGTGTATCTCTTGGTGGTAGGACTCAGGTGTGATAGGGATTGTTCAATTTCTTTATTTTAAGGAAAAATACAGAATGTGTTAGCTCTGTATGGAGAAAAAAACAACCAGACAAAGTAGAAAGCAGAGATGCTTTGTGTTCTGGGATTGGATGCAGGAAACGCTAGGCTCCTACCACTAAATACCTGTCTGATCAAAAGGTTTAATCTTCTTGCTTTAATTCTCTATTTGTGAACTTGTGTATCGTAGCATTTTAATTCTCTTATTCTCTATCTGTCCTTTCTCTTTAAGTTAGAAGCTGTTCAGGGCAGGACCTGTTTCTTTTGTTTTGAACATCTAGCGCTCAATATGCAGAGAACCTGTGCCTTGTGGGTCTGCTAATATTCCTGTGACAGCATCTAGCTTGTTAAAACAGCTGAAAATATAGTCCCAAGGTTAATGTGAGTGTCCCTGCTGTTATGGACTCGCAACCTGTAGGACAGAGACATGATGTGACTTGTCCAAGATCATGCGGATACCAATTGATTTCTTAGGCTGTGACTTCTAGCTTCATTGGAGGCCTTGTCTTTTCAAGCAGTGGTGGCAAGTTAGGATTTAAGGCTTTTGCCCTAATATTATTATATGTTGATATAACTGCAGAAGAAAGAGCTTGCATTTTACATAGACCTATGCTTTTCATTTTTAATGCATTCCCCTGGTTGCCCATATTGGTATGTATTAACTTGCCTTATTCCATAACATTTGGTATGTTGCTTCACTTCTAATTTTGGAAGTGTAATATTACGAGCTAGTTGTAAATAATGCAGTGCAGGTGCTCAGGGATCAGATCCTAGGCTGTGTAGAGCTTTTAAGTTCAGTTCTGCTCAGTCAGCTGGAGTTCCTGATGCTGAGTGAATTTGCATTTTTTCAGTTTTATTTGAATCTTGTAAGGTGGGAGCATATTCAAAAGTCTGAAAATGCCCAGTATATGAGTGCTTTTGTCACTCCATGCATTTGCAGCATATTGAAGCACGTTCGGTATCTACCAATGTGCCTGTAGATATTTGGTCCCATATGCTTCTACCACAAATATTTGTGTGTTAAGCCACTGTTTTGGTCTAGCTGTCAAATGTTGAGGAATTTCATACAAGTCATTGCCCTAAGTAGTGCTAATGGAAAGGAAGGCTGAGGGGTAATGTGTTAGGTGTGGTGGGTTTTTTGTTGTTGTTGTGGGGTTTTTTTTTTGTTTAGTTTTTTGTTGTTGTTGTTGACTTATTTCAGGAGGTGGGTGTCTGAGGGCCACAGGTGTCTTTGTCTTATGAGCCCAAAGTTTACATCTTAATGCATAAAGGAAGCTCGTTTGGGAATTAATTATCTTGAGTATTACAAAGGTCTGGGAGACTGTGGTGTTAATGAGTATGAAAGCCAGGCAGGCTTTCTGAAAAAAAAGTCAGAAGCAGTAGCAGTTACCTTTGACAAGTTCACAAATAAACCATTCTTAATGTGCAAGGCAAAATTGTCATGTAAAATCTCTTCAAATTAAGGAAGCTACTGTGATTTATAGCAATTGAGACCCTAGGAAAACGTACCAGTACGACTTGATCTGTGAAAGATTATTACATCCTCCAAACTATGTCATCTTCTGAATTTCAGAAAAAGATTTCAAGATGTGTACGAGGTCTCTGATAATTGCTACATTTACTTAACCTTAAGTCCTGTAATTTACAGGCCTGTGTGATCTGCAGTTTCTCAGATAGGCAAGAAGAAGTCATAAGTCATGGCAGTGCATGGAGGAACCTTTGTATTTCATGACTTTGGAAATTTAAGAAGCAGGAATGTATCTAAATTTATTCTTTTAGGTCACCAAAAGAGCATGCAGTATAGCAGAAATGGTGAACCTAGTTAATTGCATCATCATTTGATAACAGGATGTAATTAGCACATTTGAGTAAGGGTTGTGATAGTGGCAGCCATTATTTACAGGGGACAGTATGTGCCCCAGTACTGTAATCTGTCTTGAAATGATTGTAGAACTTGCTTATATCACTGTCTCTGCATTTTCATTTTGTACTCTGAAACAAAGCCAGAATTGTTCCACCTGTGACTCTGCTAAGATTAATTTTGTGCCTACTCATATCGGACTGACCCTAGACATTAATTTATGATTGAATTAAACAGGCTTTATTTAACATGAACAAAGAAAAAAATGCATGTTAGTGAGAACTGTTAAGCAAAATTGAAGGGGCGGGGGGGGGGGGGAACCTGCTCTGTTTACTTAGCATTACTAATGCTTTGTACTCTACCTGGAAGCCAGTTACAAATGTAGCCCTTAGAGGTCTATCTTGGAACTGTTAGGTTTAATATCCTTGTCAATGATCTGGAGGAGGTGATGGAGTGCACCCTCATCAAGTTCACATGACACCAAATTGGGGTGCAGTTAATGAACTCAAGGGCTGTCTTTTGGGGGACCTAGAAAGGCTGGAGGAATAGCAATCTCATGAAGTTTAACAGGGCAAAAACAAATTCCTGCAGCTGAAATGGATTAACCCTGCAGTGGTACTGGCTGAGTAGCAGCTCTGCTGAAGATGACTGGGGATTGTGGTGGGCAGAAGACTAAACATGAGTCAGCTGTCTGTTCTGGCAGTGATGAAGGCTGCATCAACTCAAGCACAGCCAGTGGATCTAGGGAAACTGGTATTCCCCTTTACCTGCTGCTTGTTAGACCCTGCCTGGCATACTGTGTCCAACTTCTAGTTGTCTCAGTATGGAATGTGTAGGTAACCTTGAGTGAGTTGAAGAGGGCCACCAAGGTGGTTGGGGTTGAAGCACATGAACTATGAGGAGAAGCGGAGAGAATTGGGTTTGGGTTTTTTTCTGGAGAAGGCTGAACAAAGACCTAATAGCTGTTGAACTGTATGTAAGGAGTCACCAAGAAGATGGAGCTGGGCTTTTTTCTCAAGTGCGTGGTGGGAGAATGAGAGATGAGCCAAAAATTGAAGAAGAGGATGTTCCAATTGGGTATAAGGAAAAAATAAAAAATATCATTGTAAGAATAATTAAGCATTGGAACAAGTTGCCCAGAGAGGCTTTGGAATCTCCGCGCTTGGTCTTCCTGGTCTTCCCCTGCTTTGAGATTTGGAGACCCCCTCTGACCTGAATGATTTTATCTTTAGAAGTCTTTAGAAATAGTCATGAATCCCTGCTGTACTAATTTTTGTCTGATATGTGAATGGAGTAATGTAGTTTAGGCTCATCTCATCTCTCCACTTATGTTTTGACTGCCAGATACTGGTAAGTCCTAAAATTTGTAACAATTTTTGGAAGTTGGATGCTTCTTAGCTGCAGTTCTTTTTAATCAAAGTCTCAAACTAGTTTCTAAGCAAAATTGTAAACTTTTCTATGGACTCCATCCTGATGATTTAAGCCTCTTAACTGTAATCCAGATTTTTAATAAAACCACATCCAAATATCTCTTGAAGGATTTTTTTTTTTTTTACCAGTATTTGTGTGCTGTGCAGTTGGTGCCTCCCAGGCATGATATTAATCCCAATTTACTTTACTGTAGTTAATAAATTCACTGACTTCATGGGCATTACTTGCAACAGCAGAATAAGAGGCGGATGATAATTGTAGAATATTCATTGTTCATTTTCTCTATTTGCGCCTCGAGCTGCATGTAAGCAGTGTTTGTATAACAGTTTCATTTTATTCTGTTTCGGAGGTATAGCTAAAACAGTAAAGGTAGGCCTCACTTAATGTGGTCAATTTAAAGTGCATTTCCACTTGATATTTCCAACCTCATATTTAATGTGGAATGTTCTTGCCAATATGCTAAATTGCTTTTTAAACACTCATAGAACACTTTTTTTTTTTTTCATGAAAAAGTCTTTTACAACAATTAGGGGTTTGATGGGTGAGTAATAAAATGGGCATTTAATTTGAGGATTCTTTATTGTTCTAATAAAGAGAAGGCATTTTTAATAATAATGCTGCATCAGTAAAATTAGTGCAAGTTCCATGAAAGTTAAATCATAACAGACGTGACGCAAGGTTGTTAAGAAGGTGTATTAATGGATGGTCTGAACTTTTAGCAGAGACTAATGGAAAATAAAAGCAGCAGCGTTCTTGACACAAAAGACAATGTATATATCTGTAAAATCATACAAGAAGAGAAAAATAGATTGGTCATTGGAACCTTTTAGCATAGTACTTGACGATATTGAAAAGATGTTTAATGGATGTGTTTATTTAATGAAGTCCTTTGGTCAGAAATCGAATACAAGAGACCACTTAAACCTGAATTTTAGGCATGTTTTTAAATTCCGTTGACTTCAATGGAGCTTAATACTTTGTCAGAGTGAGACCCCAATTGTCTACATTTTCTAGTCAAATATTAGAATTAATTTTGTGTACTAGATTCCATTTACTTGACATCTTAGAGCCCTGATCCTGTTTAATTTTCAAAATACTGTTCAGTAGTCATTTGTTTGCATCCAGAGGACTTACTCATTTTGCATGTGTGTGCAGTGGGAACAAAATAAGGCTCCTGTGTGTAACCTCGTTAAAGTGAAGTGGAGAAAAACACATTACTATAGTCACTAATTTTTGTACTTAGAATTTTGAATTCAGCTAACTTAAGAAGAACTCATGTCAAACATGCAGAGAACACACAGTATTTGAATTTTGTGTAATGATGTGAAAATAGTACTTTAAAGACTATTTTGTCTGTCTTCTTCCTGAGAAAAGCCAGCAGACCGACTACTCTTTGCTGTTGTTACTGATAATAAGAAAAAGACTAAATTGACAGGCTGCATTATCTTTTCATCTTGGAAGTGGTCCATTATGAGCAGTGCTGTGCAAACAACTGTGACCTTTAACTGTTCCTCAGTGTTGAGGGCAGTCTGTAAACATAGATTTTAGTCTGTAGTCTGGAGTGAGTAATAAGAGCTGCATTTTTCTCTCTTGAAGTCAGTGGTGTTCGCCTGGGACAAAGTCTATGTCTTTGTTACACCTTTGCATAATACTAATCTTTGTTACAATACTAAGAAAAACAATGAAGAAATCCAACTTGATTCCTAGGGTTTTTCCAATTCAGAGTGAATCTGTCTGCAGATCTTGTCGTGCAGAGTTCAAGCTTCACGTCAGTAAACTGATTGCTGAAAGGAAAGTCAGGCAGGAATGACATTTGTATTTAGGTGTACTCAGCATCCAACCTTTTGGACAAGATCTAGAAGCTTGGTCAAGCCAACCTCATGCATAGCTCTTAATAGACCGAGCAGACAGGGCTGTATTTGTGGATGCTCCCGCTCTGACCTCCTCAGCCCACGAATTCTATCCTGGTAGACTGAGCTGAAAAGCAGTGCCTGAGCAGAATGCTTGGCTTAGACTCTTTTGGAGGTTTTCCTCTTACCAGTGTAAAGTCTCAAGGCCCTAGCAGAGACCCCTAGTGCCCAYGAACAGGAAGGGCAGATTTCAAGCTACTGTAATTGAAGTCAGCAGACAGTCTTACAGCGCAACCTGTGATTACATAGAACAACGGTGCTGCATCTTCATCTTAAAAGATGTCCAAGGCTTGTGTGGTTTGGGATRGAAAAAGGTCCGTATCCAGGCCCTAGGTATGAGCTAGTTTTGACCTCATAACAAGGGAAGTTATTGAGCAATCCACCTGTGAGTCAGTTTACAGCATTTAAGAGACGGAGCGAAATAATTACAAACCTATGTCAAAACCAATCTTGAAATTATCTGCACAAAAATAAAAGGGCAGAAAGAGCTTTTTGCTGGCACAGATGGATTTCTGATGCTTGCAGATGTCAAGAGGGATATTTTGACACCTGGCCAAACACAGAGCAGTCAAGTTTTAAATGCAGATTAAGTGCCTTAATAATAAGCACAGGTCATTTGCTTTGTAAGTAAACTTAAATGCCTGAGATCCATTAAAAACAAAATTGGAAACAACAGATCCTGATCCCAAGTATCATTAATAACAATATACATTGACAAGGTTCAGCTTGTACATACAGAGCATAGATTTGAGAAGAAGGATGTGCCTATTTCCAATATGGAAGAAATATTATTTTCCTGCTTTTCAGTTGTGTTTTACTGTTAGCATATATAAGCATAGTGGTGGTTGGTTTTTTTGGGGTTTTTTTTTTGTGTTTGTTTTTTTTTTTTTTTTTTTTTTTTTTTTTTTTTTTTTTTTTTTTTTTTTTTTTTTTTTTTTTTTTTCAGCACTCTGAGTTTTAACACATTTTTGTTTGCTCTTGTATTAAGACCTGCTTAACAGTTTGTTCTTGGGAATCGGACCTCTCCAGAGTATTTTCCTTTGGGATAAGTCTTGTTGTTTTAAGTAAATGAACTTCTGTGTGTGCCAGGAAGATTGTGCAGAGCAATTTCTCAGTAGAAACTGATTAAAAGGGAAGGAATTATTACAATTGCAGATTCATAATACTTTTTTATTTCCAGAGACAATATGATTCACTGAGTAGGGCGCTGAGCTGACAGTCAGAAGACCTGGATTCTCTTTGCTTTTCTGCTGATGATCTGCTCTGTCCTTGAGCAAGTCGCTTCCTCACACTTGGTTTGTCATGTCTAGTTAGATTATAAACTCATCAGACCATAGGCTGTCTCTTGCCATGTGTTGGAACAGTAGCTAGAACGGTGATGACGCCATGTTCTCGGTCAGGGTGTCTGAATACAGCAAGAATCTTCATAACGTATGTTTACACTTCTTCAACTAATGTATTGAAGCTGCCATGTTGTAACATAATGATACTGAGTGAAGGTGGGGAAAAAACTAGGTAGCTAGCTTGTTGGAAGCATGATATTTTAGTATGCTTCATATACCCTGAATCTCTAAAAATACTTAAGGATTGGCTTTGCTGAAAGAAACCAGATCAATGGCATTTTGGTAACAGTATTTGATCTTTTAATACCTGAATTGTTAGTTAAGTGAGAGATAAATAGATGCTYGGTCTGTACATCTGCTCAGTTAGCTGTTAAGATATCTGAAAACCTTTATTCCACTTCTTTTCGAAAAAGKTCTCAACATATCTAGAGCTTTTAGACACAAGCAGTAGGGACTACTGTATTAACGAATACAGTTTTTGAAGAATCCCAGGGCATGGTTTGTTTTGTCCTTTTTAGTCAGACTGGTAATTAGAGTTCAGAGATTGAATGATCATTTGGAAAAACATTTTTCTTTTTCTTCTACATTTTCCAGTTACTTTTGTTTGGGGTGGGGAGGGGAGAGGAGAGAAAAAGCTCAGGAATTAAAACACAATTAAAGATCATAAATGTAATATTATTTTAACAATTAAAGCTCTTCTAAGTCCTATGAGTTTGAAATTGGAATCATGTAGATTTTTCTCTATTAGTCTAAGCAAGCAAGTTCTTGTAGGACTGCATTTGATGATACTGGGTGTGGTGGGACCTGATGGGAAGGGATCCCTTTGCTCTCTGTTTCTTTCTGTCCTTTTTAGTTGATGATTTTTCTTCTTTCTTGCATCGTTTTTTCCCCCTTCCTATTTTCTCTGATCCAATGAAGAAATGTAATCTTTTGAGCCTTGCACAAGATAAAATAGAGCTACTTGCTGTATTTAATATCAAATGCAATCACAAAGACGGCAGCCTCCTGTATGTCAAAACTAATGTCATTTGTGTATCTGCATCTCTGTGCATGTCTGTTAGTCAGATTTGGAGGGTTATATATGAGAATATATGAGACAGCTTTAGGACAGGTAGATGAAATATAACTATAATTGTCTCTACTTGATCAATTGGAACAATGTAGGTTAAGTAGAAACTGTACGTTTTGGGGTTTTCCTCTCCTGTTTTCTGCCTTTGTCTAACAGAGTATTGCTTGAAAGGGGGGGAGGGGAGGGAAACAACCGAACCACAAAACCAAACCTCTTTAAAGATATAACATTCATTTAGTTTTCAGAGAAACTAAACTTTTCTCCAGTTCTCCTGACAGTCTGAGTTTAAGAATGAGTGACATCAGCAATATATAGTTCCGTTGTTCCCTCTATCCTTGTGTTCACTACTCTGGAACCCACTTATACGATAACAATTGTTGCATTTAAAATTATAGTTCAGTTACTATCCGGAACGGTGGCTTTTCCCCCAGTTACCTAGCGTGTCTGGTTTGGAACTTTATTATATTGTTTCATTTGCTAAGGCATAACCATTGATGATATCAATGGTGTGAAATTATGTCAGAATATGCTGTAAATATAGCAGCAGCTAAGGATCATGGTTCAATTTTGTTCTTACTTATGTCTTTATTAGTCTTCATTAACTCTAGTATCTTTAGTTATATTCCTTAAAGCTGACATATGTAAGTTTGTAAGTATATTATACCTTTAATTTTGCATATAGTAGTATACTTAGGTTAAAGAGTATGAGGGAGATGCCAAACACATACTCATTGTAGTCATTCCTGCTAGTACGAAGTGGAGGTAGGATGTTACTAAATTRAAGTATTGGTTTACTCGCACTGTATTGATTAAACAGCTAGTCAGGCTATAGAGGAAGGAAAAATCAGTTCTTCAGATCTTCCCTAGTGTTGCAGTTAACAAAGAAAATATGTATGCAAAAAATCTTGCATTAAAAGTGGTCCCTCCCACAGACTCACAATGCAGAAGGTCTGACAACCTGAATATTATTTAGCATTTTAATATTGAAATGAACATGATCTAATATGCTTAGTCTCAGCTTTTGATAGATTCTGTTTCTCTCCAAAACAACAAGAGCCTGATAGACAGGGCATGAATATATTTAGTGGGAAGTAAGAGCTATGTATTGTTTCTACACCAATGTTCACCTACACTTACTTTCATCTGTGGTATACAGCCATCTTTGAGTCAAATACTGTATCTTTAAATGCAGGTGTGTAGTGCCTAAAGCAACTGAGGTCTGATACAGGTTAGTGGCCTGTAGGTACTGCAGCAAAATAAATACTCAATAACAAGGGGAACAAGGAGAGAGAAAATGTAATTGCACATAATATCTGACATCCATTGCTTTGTGGTGTGTGAAGCAGCAAACTGCTGATGAGATTTATTAGATGTCAAAATGAAGTGGTTTGAACATTCCACAGTCACCTACAAAATACCTGCAGGAGGGATGCTCTTTCTAAAGTGCTGCAAATTTGTAAACAGAAAAACGCGTGCTTGCTTGCTTGCTTGCTTGCTTTTCTCCTTTGGCAGCCCTGGAAAGGAAGTGAGTCTGATTCTAGCATACTCTTGCCTGCCTCCTTGAGGTACCAGCTCAAAGGTGAGGTTGAACTTTCTCCCATGTGGCTGTGAAAGCTGGGTTACTGTTTCCATTTCTTCTTAACCTTGTGTTATGTTGATGAAAGCTGTCCCTGTTGAAGAGGGATTTCTCCTACACAYGGAATAGTGTGGTTTATTCCTCGTGGGACTTCCTGAGCACCTATAATGAGGCCACTGAGGAGTGTAGATTACCAGCTGATGAGGAATCCTGCAGTGGGACGTATGTGCATGCTGGTAGGGAAGATGTTTTATGGATGTGCAAAGAAACATTAGCGTAGGTATAAAGGAAAATAGTCACAGTCTCAATAGCTGTCACTTTGTATGACATTGTAAATCCTAGGGCTAGGGCTTCAGGGATGATTCCTGTCTTTCTTGGAGGTAGGCTTAGACATGGTTACAAGCCTGTTGTTATTGAAGTGAACAATAAATCCAGACAGTGACTTCTGGAGAGGAAGGAGTCAGGTGCCTGGATGCGTTATTCTTGGGCAATTGCTTCTCTAAATGCATGTATTCAAGTAAGAAGATGGCAAGTTACATATTTATGAAGCTCTTCATTCACTTGACAGAAATGATTGAAAGGTCTGCTTTGATTTGTGTAAATGTCCGTTTCATAATTAAGGACTGAACTCTGTTGTGTATCAGCAGGGACTCTTAGAAACTCGTGTATGAGGCGTGTATGTCCAAAGTTGGATGCTCCCAGGACTAGCTGGACAGCAATGGGACGATATCCTGAATCTTAACTTCRCTATTAGAGTTCAGAGTGTAGATATCCCAAGAATAGTAAATAAGGAGGAGCTTTATTTACTATTATATATATACTATAATATATATATTATATACAGTGCTTGCTTTGACCACAAAAAGAGGAGATTTAAAATTCCAGTAAAGAATGCATAAAAGAATTATATTTTCTGGGTTTTTTTTTAATTATTATTGAAGATCTATTTCAAGTTTAGACATTCTGCACAGGAAGACATAGGACACTGAACATTATCATTGCTATTGGTGGCTCCAGGTCAAAACTTAATCCTTAGTCTGATTTATAATTTTGCCCACAGATGTATAACTTTGAGAAATCACACACACTATCATGTTCAAATTTGTATGGGCTACAGACTCCTAAACCAAAGTCTTAAGATAATTACAAATGTTGATCACACCACATATTTCCAAAAAGAATAGCCAAACCTATGGCTAAGTACTACCAATTGGGGGGGGTGGGAGGAGGCATTTGATATATCCAGAATCTCTAGCTAGTGATAATCTCATGTCTTCGAAATACATGCCAGTGTGAAATTTTTTTTTTTCAGCTCTTTAGTGAAGYACTTGACACCTGCTGTCAGCTCATGCCAGAAGTGAAGTCTTTGTCTTATGAATCTCCTTGTACTGAAAATTGTGTTACATCGTTATGGTGTTATCCTGGAGTAAGTTAATGTACCTTTGATAAGAACATGAGAGCAATGTTTATTATCATTCAAATTGAGAATTTTAGCCGTATTAATAGCATTATTCACTAAACGGCGTTCCTTGTTTCAAGTGATCTTCCAAGTCTAAATATCAAGACCGAGCTTCTCTGCTTGAAAATACCATATGCAGRGAAGAACCATGAAGTGTAAGGGGAAAGGGTTAAAGAAAGCGTGGACTACTGGGTTACAGAATGCATAGACAGAACCAAAATCAGTATTCTCCCTGTGGCGTTCTATCTGGCAGTACAGATGGAAGAGAAATGGTCCTTGGAAAACAAAGAGGGGAGTTGCCTGAGACATGTCACCCCATTCCTTGAAGAACCCTTCTGATTTGAGTTGGTTATATGTCTGAGAAGTAGCATTGAGTGTGAATAAAAGCATGATCCTTAGTTGAACTTCATCTCTGCAATTTTATTTTTCTATTGTTGTGCTTGTTGTTTTCATGCTTCAAACATTTTATGCCTTCAAAAAGCAGCAGTGGGCTGTTCTCCTGTCCTGAGGTGTAATGGTGCATAGACTTTGACTCTTCCCAGGGATGAACTTGACTTGTTCTTTCTGCCTTCTTCCATGAAACCTGATGTTATGGAGTTATTGTATTTACCAGCTGACCCTTGGATGAATGCTAGTGTGTTGTCAAATGGTACAGCAAAGGTGCCGTGTACCATATTCAGTGCTTTATTCTGTAGGTGTGAATCTCGGTTAATTCTGTCAGTTCTTAAGATGATATTGAAGTTACCTGTGTTGTAGTTTGTGGGGCAGTTCTTTTAATGGTGTGAGTTCTTAAAACTTAAAATGGTGCAAGTTCTTAATTCTTAAAATTTTGCTTGGAGGATGCAGAGCTGTGCCAGAGTATGTGCCTTCATTTCATTACAATCAGAATCTATATTACTTGAAAATAAAAAGACGTTTCTTAAGCATCGCACAAAACTTTGGGGTTTTTTAGTACTGAATCTTGAAGTATTTGGCCCATGAGAGTATAATTGAACCAAACTATTCAACACCTTAGGGCAATGTATTTTTTTTTATTGATCCCAGCTCTACACTATTATTGTTGCTTAATGAGGAACTAATGTAATTTCTAATGAAGCCACATGGCTGTTGGATAGAAGAACTAATGTTTTATTTCCCTTGTGACAAAATATACTCTCTTCAATTAAAATCTAGGAAGTAAAATTAATACCAATGTAAAATTTCGCAAGAATTAGTGTCAAGACTGAAGCATTTTATTATGTATATAAATTACTTGGATAATGAGATTGAAAGCAAGTTATTGGAGTACCTGGGCAATACATGAACTCAATGGAGACCACTTAAACAGTGAAATCTGTAGAGGCAGCAGAAAGAACAGGATCTCTTCTTAATACTTCTAGCTGACAGGTTCTTTTCCATTGAGTTACTACTAAGTACAGGGCCTGAGTGCCAAACTCTAGAAGATCTGTTTAGCAGAGAAGTTGCATGAACTGAGAGATGAGTGAGTCYGTTTTGAACTTAAAAGGCAGATGTGGCTGGCTGTATTGTAGGTTTGCAGTGCCCTATTCCTGCAGCATGCTCTTTTTCAATTCAAACACAGGCTTGGATTAACCCGTTCGTCTAGATGAGGTGGCCATGACAGTGATTTCAACTTTAGCCCTATAGCCCACTTTCAGTCCTTATGTAGGAATGGTTCCTACTTACAGTCCTCTGCTAGCTAGCAACGCAGCTGGCTTGCTCTTCTGCCACTTCTCTTACTTGTAGCCTCCAAAAGATAACATTAGGGCTATTTTTCTGGAACGGAACAAATAAATATCACCTCTTCAATTTAGGGCTGCGCCCACCAGCAGTTGAGCAGACCAGCAGCAGAAAGGAATAATTTGGGAATAGGAAGATTTGCACAGGGAGAAACAGCTCAGTTCAAAAATTAAAGCTCAAATATTCTGCAATCTTGACTGAAAATTACCAAAACAAAACGTGTTTGTTACAGAATTACAAGTGGGAGGAGGGAGTCTTTGACACTGCTTAGGTGGACCCCATTTATCTCATAGTTAGAAAACAAACCTAAGAGGTGAGGACTGCAGTTGAAATTAGAGAATAATTTTGGTTAGGAACAACCTCTGAAGGTCTCTACCTGCCCTCTTCAAGGACAGGTGGCTCATCTGCCTTTTTTCCAGTAATTGGGGTCCTCCCCTGGTAGCCACAAACTTTCAGAGATGATAGAGAGCAACCTCAGAATGATTTTGGTCGGCTCCAACAATGCTCTCGGATTCATCCCATCTGATACCACTGGCTTGTATGAATAATTTACTTCAGTGCTCCCTATGCCTCACTTCCACAGACCCTACTTAGTGATCTGCCATACATCAGGTGGAGACCAGATATGAGCTTGTATCCTACTGTGGGAGAGTTCTAATCTACACAATCGTATTTGTATCACAGCTGGGTGCTATGGGGCATGCTGCTGGGGTGGGGAAGGAAAGAATGGATGAGGCTGGTAGGCCACTGCTGTCATGTCATGTGCCGTGGAGTAATGAGAGGATGTCAGTCTGACCAGTTTTCAGCTGTGGCTACTCAGAAGAGTGAAAAATGGAACACTGTAGGATAATGAAATATTTATTAAACCAGACAAAAGGTAAGTCCCTGATCCAGTAATTATTTAATATAAAGCACTAAACTTTATTGAATGCAGTAGCAGTGGCTATTCTCTCCACCCTTTATAGCGGTCTTCATCCCTCTCAGTGCTTTAGTCACTTGGCCATGGGATTGTTTTCTCATTCCCTTCTGGTGTGGGAACATTTACTTATCATGCAAAGTAGAATAGCTTTTACAGAAGCAGTAGAGAAAACTCAGGTCAGGAATTACCTATGGCTGGCAGCATGAGGAATTATTGTTATCAAGAACAGTATTGTTATGTGGTCCTGTACTTTCAAGTTAGTCATTCATCCATCTAATTGCCGAGTTGTTCAATGGAAGCCTGTTCTTAAAGTAGTGTGGGGTGAGAATAAATACCYGTATAAGTTTCCCTGGTTAAAGCCACTTAACCTGAATGACTCCTTGAGCTCATTGGAATGGGTATTGTCCCAGCCATGGGCCAAAATAAGTACTAAAAGAATGCTCTATTTTTCCATGTCTGTCACTTCTGTCATAACATGGGTTCCCCTCTGCTTTTGTGCTGGAATAGTATTTTTCCCAATGGTAAAATAAGTAAGTTATATACAGCTGTGAAATTGGGTATCCAAGTCCCCTGGGAAACTCTGAAAATCTTGTACAAAAATTTTAATCATGGAAATTGTGAATTTTCTTGCAAGATTGATCTTGTAGCTATTTTTCTTTCGAAAAATGGTGAAATGTAATGGACTTTTTCTGTTGCTGTTTTATTATGGTTTGCTGATATGACTTGTTTATTTTAATATGATTTGTGAGAGGGCATCTTCTCAATGAAAATCAAGATATACAAATATCAGAGGGGATTTGTATCTCCAATCAAACTGTCCCAGTTTTGAAACTCCAAGCAGAAATGACGTGCCTCAAACAGCAGTTTTGTGAAGACTATTGCTCTTTTTGGCCTGCTGCTTGGAAGAAAACCTGCTATGTAATGATGATACTTGCAAGATATCTTCTGCCTCAGTAAAAAAGAAAAAAAAATTACTACTCTAATCTTGAGCCTGAATTTTAGAGCTTAGTTAAAAGGTTTCCTAAGTTCAGAGGTGAGCTAAGCTTGAAAATATTTTTGCTTGTTTTTATTTAATGCAGTAATTGCTTTGCAGTATTTAGTGAGCACCTAAAAAAAACTGCAGGACTTGCAAGAATCAATTACAGCATATGCTGCCACGTGCTCATTTTCAATTTTTTTTTCCTTTTATTTGTACACTGAATGTGTTCAGTATAGCTCATGCTCATTTTCCTGCTGACGCACTACTTCTTGGAGTGGCATGCTCCTTTCATGCATAATGGTAGATGCCCATTGTGGATCACTTGTGAGAAAATGTGATGACTCATAGATAGTGTGAAGTGCTTTATTGTATACTAATTTAAATTACTGCAATGTAATGATAATGACTCCTTTATGAAAAGGGCCCCAAGTGCAATCTAAATKAATTCCTACCCTCAATAAACAAAGGGCAGTGCTAATGGGATGCGGGGGAACCACAGCAAATTTGAGATGGCTGGCCATGATTGGCAATCTTTTTTTTTTTTCTTTCTGAGATTCTTAAATCCAAAACAATTGTAGCTACTGGAAAAAATGCCCAAGGGCCAAAATGGAAATTTCCGAGTTCTGCTCAGAATAAATACAAAAAGAGTTGAAAATAAAGATCTTGCATATAAAAAAAGCTGCCAATCATGCTTCTACCTTTCAGTTTCTCTGGTATCTTTTCTTCCTCAAAAAGTAACTAGATCGCATTGTTATTTACTGATGARTGCTAGTTTCTTGTCAACAACCCAAATAGTTAAGTGCCTGACAAATCATCTAGTTAACTTACTTGGCTCTGAGACTAACAGCAGAAAATACATATACCCAGCACATGCTTCTGTCAGTCCATCACATCAGGAGCTAACTGGAGATGTACCAGTCTTCACAGGCCCTCCAGCTGATACAGCACACAGCATGACTGTGCTAGCAGATGTGGTTACTATTTTTCCTGCTTAAATTATCAGCATCTGTGAGAAATTTTCCATATTAAGACTGGTAATTAAAGTTGCAATGACAAATGATTAAATACAGTACAAAGTACAATAAAGCAGTTTTCAAAGTAGATGTAAATTAGGACTGCAGTTAGGTTGCTCAAGTCCCAATAAATGGCTTGGAAAGGATAAGAGTGATGGAAAGGAGCTGTCAAATTACTAGAGGGTAAAATAAATTACAGGTGCTGTGATTTTGACTGACAGTTGTGCTATGAGGACCTGATGCCACGCTTTCCATGCAGGGTTTCAGGGTGACTGGTACAATCTTTCTTCTCTCCTCCCCACTGACAGTGGTCATTGTGAGCTTACTCTGTCACAACTCCAGATTCCTTTGGGTTTTTTGGTATTCCCTTGTTTGCATCTCTAATAACTGCCTCCACGCAGTGCTTTTGGGCAGCGCTTCTCTTGCTGTTAAGTCTGGCATTCAGTGCAGTTTTTCCCACTGGGTCTGAAAAACTTTTGACACTTCTTCTGCTCTTCAGTTATTGTTCCAGCTTCCCATCTTAATTTCTAGTCTGTGCTTCCTTCCCTCTTTTTTTTTTTTTTTTTTACGTAACATATGCTGCAAGTATAGCAAGTGTACTTGTAGCCTAAAGATGCCGTATCTTATTGCTGTATTTACTTGTGTAACAATAGTCTCAGCTAAAATATATGTGTGTGTATTTAATGAGTTACCATTCTGTTGCTTGCATGCCTGAGGAGATTGCAATCCCCTTTCCTTCTGTTGGTTTGTGGGTTTGGGGGGGKTTTTTTTGGTGGTTTTTTTTTGGCTTGTTTTGTTTTTTTGTTTTTTTGTTTGGTTTGTTTCGTTGTGGGTTTTTTTGGGAGAGGTAACATGATACTGTTTTCACTAGCAACTTTTATCTTTGCTGTGATTAAGTTGATATTTATATGGTACTAGCCAGAAGAAGGCCCCATTCCACAGATTCAGTGTGGCCATGAGTAATACAGTGGTCAGCATGGTTTTGCCCTTTTTCCCCTAATGAGCAAACACTTTTTCAGAAGTAGAGCACCTTAAGCTAGATATATCAGATTTACTAAAGGCAAATTACTACATTTAACCTCTTTTACAGAAGATGGGTATTTGGGGTTTCTCACATATAGCTTTGAAAGGGGCATAACTAAAATAAAATGTGGAAGCACAGGAATTGTTCAGAGGTAGATTCCTCAAGTTTTTCCTCACTGTATAAGCTAACTTTCATTTTTTCAGTGGGTTCCCCTCCTACTCTGTTTCCCTCTCCCTTGTCCRTAACCTGTGGTTAGTCTTGGAGCCTCTTTCACAGACATTTCTAAGTGTTGCTCATGGCACTGAATTGCAGTCATGGGTCACTTATTGAAGTTTGTTCCCAAGCCTGCTGTGCTATGCATGCTGCCTCTTTGTTGCGAGTTTGGCATTGATTTTATTTTAGTGACAGGCTGTGCTTTGGTCTAGGAAATTATATCAAATGTTAGGCTTTGCCTTTTCCCTGTGCCTGAGCAATCGTACCTGGAATTAACAAAGGATTTGAAATTTTCCAGTGTTCTCAAGAGATTTAGGCTGTGAGAGCCTGTAGCCTTCTCCTGCTTAGGTCTCTATTTACATCCTTTGCTTTCTTCCAAGGAGTRACAAAGCACTAAAACAAATAAATGCCCCATCCTTAATGTTACAGGTGTGAGTCCCCAGTCCTGGAGCTCACTCGGGTGGTATCTGTGACACAGCAATAACAGCAAGCTTTATATTAGTTTCTTATTTGCTCATTTGTATAACTTTTGTGTGTGTGTGAACTGTGGGAGTGGGGCTTGCAAATGACTGAAGTTACATTTGATTTTTCAAAAGGCATCTGGAAGGGCAGTCTGAGTTGTTTCTGAGTTTACACTCAATCCAGCCACTTTTGTGAGGCTTAAGGATGTATAAGGAAGGCAGTCAGCCACAGCACTACCTGATTCATATAGGAAAACAGATGGTAAGATGRCAAGTGGTGTTAGGAAAGGAAATTTGGGAATATGCAATGAGCGATGCAGAGACTAGTGTTCAGGTTAGCCAGATCCTAGCACTTACGCTGCTATCTGTCTGACATATTTCCTGTAACTTCCTATCCAAATCCTAGAAGTACATGCCACGTATCTTACTTTGCATCCAGTTGTACCCTCACAGATTCCTCTGTGCACATGTGAAAGATGACTGACAATATAATACAATGATTGGAAATCCATCGTTTGTGTCCCAAAACTCTGGGACGTGAACAATGATACCAGATGGAGATGGGGAAAGAGGAAGGTGGAGACTATGGCCTTGAGAAAAGCCTAAGAGGGAACAGGGAAAGCCTGGCCATCTCCAGGCAGGTAAGCCAGAGCTGTTCAGCCATGTCCAGGACCATGTTCTAGTCCCAGCAGTAACAACCTCCTCCCTATCCCCTCGCAAGCAACTGCCTCTTTCAAGCAGCAAGGAACTCCACTTCCTGTTTCCCAGCAGTTTTCATCTGCCTCTCTCTCCTCTTTCCCCTTCCCTGTGCCAGTGGCAGCAGCAGCAGACTGGCTTCCAGACATAGAAGACATTTGGATGTTTGGCAGAGGCAGCTGCTTGCATGATTGCCCTGCCTCCACATGCATCCCATGACCCAGGCTTAAGTGCATGATGCACTGGTGGGATCATACTGGAGTAAACTGTTTTCTCACAGAAGACTTCAAAGCTGGGTGATACCTTTCACAGGCCTGTAATGGAATGGAGGAAGAGCCTCCTGTGCAGTTGCAGGTGCAAACTGGAGACCAGATGTGTCTCTTGACAGAGTACAAATCATTCTGAAGTTGTTGGCAGCACACACACACAGCTTTATGAGAGTCAGCAAGCACTGGATGATGCAGCTGAGCTCCTAGCTGGATGAACTCAGGTGAAAACATTGGAAACCATGGAGGGAGACAGCAGGACAGCTGAGCAGAGGTGATGTGGAAGTAGTGGTTAAGATTTGCATTGGAGCTCTCTGGAATGGAGAGACAAGGCTGCACTCTAGTATGTTTGTGTTAACATTTTAAAATAAGGTTCTAAAATGTTAATCAGAGAACAAATCTTTCAAGAGAATAGATTTTTTTTTTTGAACACTTTAATTCTTGTTTCTGTATTATAAACTTTGCAGGTCTGGAAGGCATGAAAAATGCTGTGGAATATGTCTCTCTGGCACAGCTGCCTTAGGGTCTCCAAGAAGCAGTTCAATTGCTATTTATGTGTGAAATTCCAATGGAAGAATGTTACTTCAGAAGTTTTTGACCACTTAAATTAACCACACAGTTTGCATTGAGACTAACAGGAGCCTAAGACTAAGTTTGTTGTTTAACTTTGAAAATCCCTACATATGCAATTCCAGTTGTTGATAAATGTTACGTGTGGGGATGCAACAATCAGCCCTGTGTGACTTGAACAAAGAAAACTGCCTCCTGCGTTTTTCACTGGATTGCTGTGTTTGCAATGCAACAAAATGCAGAACCTGAATGTGTTTGTATTAGTGTATAAAGTCTGAATTTTCCCTTTGGGCTTTTAACATCTCATAATTAATATTTTCTGTGTTCTTATTCTTAGCCCACCTTACGATTTCTCTGGGGAAATGAATCATTCTAAAAAAGTCCTGCTAAAATAGTCATTATTTTACTGAAGCACATATCGGGGGGGGGGGGGGGGGAGGCGGTGTGCAAAAGGGTAGAGAGAATCCAAGGAAAGGAAAGGCGAAGCTGACTAGTAGTGACTGCCTTGCCAGGATACAGTGTACATTCAAGTCTTTAATAAATAAGTGAGAATATCTTTTAAATGATTCTGCTTGTAATAATTAGGATTTTTTAACATCCACTTGCACATGATCACTCATTTCAGCCTGAGAGAGGCTACTTTTATTCAACGGAGAGACAGTTTTGAATCTTACTGATCTGGAGAATTCTGGCATTAGAACATTTGGATTGCAATTGTGTGCAGAGCTGGCAGATGCCCTGGAGCCCCAAGGGTTGTCTAGCACCAAGTGGGTCTCTACAAGCCCAAAGTGCTGTCCAGTGCTGAGTGGAATCTATGCGAGGTTTGGCTGGAGCCATCGGAAGTCTTTATAATCCAGAGAAGTGATTTGAAAGTAGATTTGTTTGTTTGTGGGGTTTTCTTAGTATGTACAAGTCCTAACAGTCTAAGTTGACTCTGTTTTTTCTCTATTATACTTGTTGTAGAAACTTACTAACTTTTATCAAATACACAAAGGCTAAAACTGAAATCAGGAGAACCAGGAGCAGTTTATTGGATGAGCTGATCTACTGTATATCATAAGCGCACATGGGTAAATCCCTTTGAGTCACGTCAAAACTTGCAAAGGCTCTGCTCAAAACAGTCATGAAGTATAAGTTGGGTTTGTTGGGGGTGGGGTGGTTTTTTGGTTTGTTTGGGGGGGCTTGTTTGGGGTTTTTCTAGGAGGAAACAGGCAGGGGAGTTGCTATGAAAGCTGGAAACACTTTTTTTTTTTTTTTTTTTAAATTATTCATCCAGTTATTTATCATGCCCTGGTACTTCCTGATTCCAGACAAGATCAAGAGAGGGGAATGCCAGAATGCGTTCAGAGGGAAGTTAATGTATTATGCAAGACGTCTCAGTAGACAGTTCAAACATTTAGGATTCTTATTTCAATAGAATGAAACTTCCAAGCCATATGGAGCTTGCCTAGCCTGGTCGTTGCACTACAGCAGGCTGTCATACTAAGTGCCAGACAAAATTCCTGTGTATTTAAAATTATGGACTTTAACCTACATTCTTTAGGTATTACCAACTGGGTTTGCTCAAGGTGGTTTTCCAGAATGCTTTGTAAAATGACACTGTTTGGATTTGTATAGGTGTCTACTGTGGGGTGTTTGTTTCAAGACTTATTTTCATCTTCAGTATTAGTTATTTTTCTGTTGTGTCTTGATTTTTTTTTTTTTTTTTTTCTTTTCTTGGTGTTAATTTGTTTTTTTACAAAGTGAGGGCTATGGCCATTTAAGGTAAAATGAAATCATAGATTCAGATTGTAAGAAACATGTGGATGTCATCAGGTACAGCTGCTGTTGAAAGCAGGGCTAACTTCAAAGTTAGAACAAGCTGTCAGGGCCTTGTCTGATCAAGTTTTGATCCAATGACTATCCCGTGACAGAGAATCCAAAACCCCTCTGGGAAACCTGTTCCAGTGCTAAGCCACTCTCATTGAAAAGCTTCTTTTCCCCCTTGTGTCTGGTTGGAATTTCCCAGGTTGCAACCTGTGACTGTTGCCTCTTGCTTTTTAGCCGTGCACCTGAGAAGCCTGACCCGCTCTTCTCCCTTTGGGTAGTGGTAGGCTGCAGTTAGATCCCTCCCTTAACCTTCTCTTCTCCAGGGTAAACAAATGTATCTCCCTCAGCCTCTCCTCATATGCCATGTTCTTTGGCATCTCAACTGTCTTAGTGGCCCTCCTTTAGACTTCCTCCAGTTTAACACCTGATAAGTGCTGAGAATAATGTTGCAAGTAGTCTCTAACATTGCCATTCCAACTGCTTTGCATTGATGATATGTAAAAGGATGGGTACTGGCAGTGGGGGCTGGGATATAGAACAGTACCTGTATTAGCTGAGATGTCAGAAGTCACACTGCAAAGTTATACCTTAAATGTTATATTTTTGCTAGTACTTTGTGAATGATTCAAACTTGGACATATCCCTGTGAATTGCTTGAGACTGAACTCTGGAAAGGTTTTGGAAGTGTCATGTTGGATAGAAAGTATTACACAGTGTGTATATTTAAAAAAAAGCTCATGTTTGGGGCTTTTTTTCTATCTGCAGTGTATGGTAAGAAATTGTTTTATTGATCCTACAAACACCACAAATAATGCTGCATATTCTTGAGTACTGCCTACTGCTATCTCACTTATTGACTTACTATTGTACTTCAGCATACTACAGTAACTATTTGTTTGCAAACAGATCTTTATTGTAGGATGTTCCTGTAACAATCTCTTTGGAAAAAATCCTCAGGTGTCTGCTAACTTTCTAAATGGAATGTTAATTACAATCTCTTGAGCCTGACTATGAGATAATATCTCATAATAATACAGAAGAGTATTTTGTACATCCAGTTCCAAAAGCTAGTGTATTCCACGTATTTTGAGTCAAGAAGACATTTCCCTTCTCAAAGTGAATGTCTTTTGAAAGCATGCTGCTAGAACTGTGGAGTCATTTTTACATTAAGTTGTTCAAGGTGGTTGAAATTTGAAGATGGGATTGCTTTGGGTAAATGTTAGTAATGAATGTTGTTCCAGCAAAGAGAGGGAGGCTTTAATTAAGAAAAGTTGTGACTAAATAGCCATTATAGATGATGTTCTTTTTCCATGGATTAAGGTCAATGTTAGAAGGTACTGATCATCATTGTTTCATAAGAACAATCCGTTGAAACAGCACACATTGCTACCTCATGAATCCATGGCCATTCTTTTTGTTAATATTTTGTTAAAGCACGTGGTGGTCAGTGGGAAGCAGCAAATGCTGAGTGTTGTTGTTTTTGTTTTGTTTTTTTTTTCTTCAGAAGCAGTATTTCAGAAACATTATCTTTAGAATATTTAATCTATGTACGGTGGATTGGATGGGAGAACTGCAGTTCTAGATCCTCTCTTCCACTAACATCAGCACTCTGTATATGCTTGCTGCCTAGTTCTTCTGACTTGTAGTTGTGTGATACAGGTGCTTACAAATTGAAGGTGGTCTGCTGGTGTCAGTCTCTTCACAGCTGTGCTAGGATGTGGGTAGGGTAAATTTAATTAGTCAATGATTTAACTAGTGTAAAAACTGTTCCATCCACAAATTTGATTTTTATGCTTTTACATATACTATGTACAGTTTATACTTTTTATATATATTCTAACATAAAGTTTCTGCAATACTTGTAACAATAGTCAGCATTATGTAACTGTTAATACACCTGTGTGTAATTTATCTTTTTCCATAATGAGAAATTGAGGCACAGAGGTGATAGTTGCTTTCCCCGGGGCCACATAAGATGTCTCCAGTATACTGAAATAGAAACCAGGTATCTGTGGCTTAAACTTTAAGATCATTTATTCTCCATCTTGGGGACTGAGAAAATGAAGTCATCAGATTCCCTTATCTGACTCCAAATACTTAAAAGGGTTGAAAGAACAACATTGCCTGTATTGTGGTGGTTTTAATTGTTGTAAATGGAACAATTTAAGTGAAGAAGAATTCTAGTAAAGAACAATTCTATTCTTAAAACCTTGCTCTTTCTTTCTCTAATATTGGAGATCAAAGCACTTTGTTACTGGTGGGATAAGGGCTATAAAAGATTACATTCTTGCTGTTATGAAGAAAATATTTCCTGTTACACAGTTTATTGCTAAAATGCAGCTCTGTAACTCTGTAATAATTCATTATGAATGTTCCTTTTATGAGCTGTTAGAATTAGTAATGCAGACAGTATGTCTAGAATGAAAATATTTTAGCATTTCTAAATAAAAATCTGGATCCAAATCAGGACCCGAGTAACGATTTCACTATTTTCCCTTGTCACCTCTTATCCTTGCTGAAATTTGTAAAACTGCTAAGGAATTTTTTGACACAATGCCCAACTACTTCATCCAGTGCTTCCAATATTTTGTCAAGTATGACCATAGTTCCTGTGGTGTGTCCAGTAATAAGAGGTGCTAATACTGAATTCCCATTTGTTGCAATGGTCTAGCACTTCAGGTGCTAGCGATTCCAGTTTTGATTCCCTGATGGCTGCTGCATTTAGGTAGACATAAATATTTGGGAGTTTTATGGATATAGCTGTATTTAATTTTTATAAAAGTATGTGACCAAGAGCTGATGTTACTGAATACTTCTAGAAGCAATGGGTATTATTTTGGTCTTTATGGGGGTTTTTTTGTATGTAAGGATTGCTTTGAGTCCACTGTCTAAGTTTCTGAGATAGTCAAGAACAGAGTTGTAAGATCTGAGCCCCTTTTTTGTCTGGGAGAGTTACCATGGATGAAAAGCAGTAAAATGGGTTTTGTTTCTGACTCAACACAGTCCTTATTCATTTTTTCCCTTCTTCCATTCCTCACAGCACTAGCCTTTCACTGGTACCTGCTTGCTTGTCTTTTAGCAGTTTGCTTCTCCATATGTCCCACTATTGTCCCCCAGTTATTCCATGGGTCTAAAAATTTTGGCTGGTGTATGCAGTTCTGCAGTTGTAAATCTCTAGGAATTCCAAATCTGATTTTTAGCTGTGGTGTTCTTGATTACCCTGGACTCTATGGTGTTCATCTGCATAACAGTTACAGGAATGTCAAAGATTACCCCACTTGACAGAGGAAATGATAGAATTTGCATAATTAACAAAGTACTAACCTTGTAAAAAGTGGTAGCTTGAAATGCTGACTACTTGTTAGATTGGGAAGGAGGAGGTAACTGTTCAAATTTAGTCTATGTATGGATCTAAAGCGAGTGCTATACAACTTACAGAATTGTTACAAAACTCATTAAGAAAGATTTGCATTGGTTAGAAATATGTCTGTTCAAATTCTGTGTCACTGAAGGACATTGAGAAGTACAAAGTATGCTCCGCTGCTACAAGGAAAAATGCAGCTATGCAGTGTCAGGAAGAATAACTTCTCTTGGTTCAGCTGGTTCACTCCTTGCTGCTGCTGCTGCTTTCATTGGGTTGTAGTGATGGTTATTTGATCTAAATTGTTTTGAACAGTTTGTGATAAGGCTGTGAGAAGTGACCATCGAAGGGTGAAGGTGTTGAAGTTCCCTTGTAATTTTTTTTTTTCTGCAGATAAACAAGTCAGCATGTGGAAGTTGGAGAAAGGAAATAAGCCAGTGTTTTGATATGATATTTTCCTTAGTTTGTTCAAATTACTTCTGTACTCCTTCCAAAAACTTCACTGTAACATTGAAATTATTGGATTTTATGTTACCATAGTGGCATAGGATTCTGGATTAATTCACATTTTTTAATCAATCCCTACTTAGGCTGTTCATTTCAACACTAATCTGTCTACTCTTCTACACTAAGTGTACTGCTCATAAGTAACCAACCTAAGAATTGCAGATAGTCTGTGAAATGCCATTTTCAATCTGAGTTTTCTTCACTTTGTTTCTAATATAGCAATTCCTACTCTATTCCAGACCTTTTGACTCAGTGTAGTGCTTAATGAATAGAGAGATTATTTATTCTCACAATGGAGTTCTGTTAATAATCCAACCAGTTTGTTTTTCTGACTTTGTTACAATAAGAGAAAATAAATGATAGAGATGATGAATAGTGCCATCTCGGGGACTAGTATTAGTTTATATTGAAGAAAGMAAGCAGGCTACATAAAGGTAGATTCTTACTGTGTAAATGACAGACGCATGCCTCTTATTCATGTCTTGTCTTATTTCCRAAGTGAGAGGGTTTGGATGTGCTTATGAAAATCAAATCACTGAAGTCCTTATTTTTATTGCTATTATTTATTCTGATCTAGGTAGTCACAGTTTGTCTCTGCAAAATGCAATAGCTATAAAATACTCAATGAAGTATTTGCTTCTTGGCAGTAGACAGCTACAAATGTGATGGATTAAGCATAGTGTAGCTGGCATCCAGAGAAACACAAGAAATAGCTTCCTAGAATACAAAGGCGTTCTTCTAAGTGCTTGAAATCAGCTGTATGATGAATATACCAAAAAGCCCACTACAAAGGAAAGGATGAGTTGTCCGTGTGCAGCACTGCCCTCTAAAGGGTGGAATAGAGAGACATTCATCGATGGAAGTAATTTCACTGACGTTTTTTAACTGAGCTACTCAAGCTGGTTCTGTGCCTCGTGAGCTGGGGTCTTTCCCCTTGGGAGTTAACAGCAAGCGGCTCTGCGTGGCTGTATGTATCTGCTAAACAGATGACAGCAGTGTATGATGTCATGAGTTTGTTACTATACCAGGACAATCTTTGCTCTTTAATTCACCCTGGAATGCAGCAGAACCTTGCTATTTGTATTAGACTAGCGTAGAATTCAAATATGCAGGTCTAGCAGATTGTGACTGGAATACAAAATCCTCTTGGAATACGTGTATCCTGAAGCTTAACTCTCAATTGTGTTATGTCTGGTAATCCCTCCTAATGATTTCCCTTCCAAACACCTTGTTCAGTTTAATCCCTTTTTTTCCCCTACGTATCTCTCCTTCCCTCCTAACTATTTCTTCCTCATGCAGTGTCCTGTATTCTTGAACCATCTTAAGACTAGAACTTAGGGTATCTTCAGGACTATTGAGCCTCTAAAGATGTTGCTGGTGCTGCTAAGCGCACATTTCCCCAAAGTTTCAGTTTGGAAAGCATTGATCTTAGTTAAGCCCTTTGAGATGAAGAGTTAGATTTCCCCTCTGACATACTGGGACCATACTGTTCCATCTGTAATACAGTGAAGGTTGTGGTAGAAATTATGTCATCACAGAGTAGGTTTATGGGTAAATAAAAAAACAGGAGCCTGTATACTCCTTTTTTTAAAAAAAAAAAAAAAAAAAGTCATGTAAAAGTCCTGAGAAAAGAGAAGTGAAATCTCCATGTGGAGAAGAAAATAGTAATACGTTCACAGAATTGTCTCTAAATGGATTTTTAGTGAGCTATTGGCTCTTTATGAACAGTGACATGAAGGGAAAAGCTTGGGATTTCACAGCGTGTAGAACAAATCTGTCAGTTTTTAAATGATTGTCTCATAAAATTGCAAGGTGGCACTGAGCAAAATAGGTTTATGGCAGGCGGTTGCCTCTAGAAAACGTGGCTATGAATGCTGGCACAAGTAGAACTGGCAGAAATGGTTATAGTATTTTGTCTTTTTGAGACTGGAGCTGGGGTAATCAATAAATCTGTCTTTGAATTTCAGTGTGACACTTGCTATGATTCTACCTCGGAGAAATGGCTGTTGGCAGTGAACGCAGTACCGTTCACAAAGCAAACGTGCCCTCTGCAGGGCGCTGGGGAGAGATGCGCCTCCTTAAAATGAGTTTGCCCAGAAGGGGCAAATCGCGTGATCTCTGGTCTCATGTAGTATGCAGTAAATAAAGGACTCCCTGAGATGTAAATTAAAGCAGAGGGAAAGCAGATACGACAGCCAGGCACACAATGCCACAGGGTTCTGCCTTCTACCCTCACCTCTCTCATTTTCTGTTTGCTGCTTTTGCTTTAGAATGTTTGCCTTTTGTTTTGAGGTTGGTTTTTTGTGTCTTGGGAATAAATGAGTTTTATTGGCCTGAACTATCACGAGTAGTGAGTGCCCATAGACTGGCTTCTRAATTCTTGGTGTTTGCTTCCTAGTCTTTCAGGTACTGCAATGCTCTGTGGTAAGATTTTGCTTGCCTGATCCATGGAATGTAGAATACAAAGGAAAACAATGGAATAGTAGAGAAAGAAAACACAAAAAAGTGACCGCTGAGAGTTCAAATAGGAATTGGAAACAATTGATGTAATATCAAACTATAGAAAATGAAGAAAACCCAGTTTAACAAGACTTTAGTCTCCATGGGTGTTGGTAAAACTAGATGCTAATAAGCATTTGAGTCTTCTGAATTAAAGTCACTATTGAGAGAAAGCCCCAAAGCTGCTTGAGTGAATTTTGACTTGGGAGTAAGTGTCAGATTAGGGAAAAGTAGAAAGTAGGTAGGAATAGAATGTCTAAAACAACACTCGGGGCGGGGGGGGGCTGATCCGAATGTATCAATTAAATCATTGCATTGCACTTTATATGTTCATATTTGCACACATCAGATGTGCATGCTTGATATGGTGGAAGTTGCGGTTAGATCTATCTCTGGATAAATACCTCTGTGCCACAGCTCTGGCTATTSAGTTGAGTGTTATCCCACCTATCTAAAATATATTACTACTACTCTGCAGACTTGAGTGTATTAACTTACTATTTGCTCTCTGTGGTTGTTCCCATATAAGTAAAATTTGTTTCCTAAAATGTTCATAAAAAAGAATGAAGGACGATTGCTGGTACAGCCAAAGTAAATGGATTTTCTAAATGGTGTTGCTTACTCATGCTGAAAGCTCTTGTGGCATTTAAGTGCTAACAACTGATGTAAAAAATGGCCAGTAGAAACCAATTTTGAGTGTTCAAAAAGGAAGTTTTATGAGTGCCAGAAACCTAGAGTTGAATAATCTTGATCACCATGTGTTAGCACATTTATTAACTAGTTCTTTACATATACACAGTAAAGTGCATTCCTATTAATGTTTTTAAACCAAGTTTTGCCACTGCAATTAATTAAAGCCAGGACAGAAATACTTTCTCTGTCCTGCTGGGCTCTCTACTGACTCTTATTTCCAGCTCAGGCTATGAAATTCACCAGTGATGCATTTTGAAATTGGTGAGTCTGCGAAGTGGCATTCCCAAACCTATTTCATACCTCCACATTTCAGTTTCGCACTGATTAAAGATTGCTTCATTATGGAAAGAAGCAGTCTGAAAGTTTACAGATACTGTGCTTGTGGGGAATGGGCTGTAGAACAGAACTTGCAGTGTGGGAAACAGGGGCTAAGAAACAAGAGAAGAGAAAGGAGTATTTACAGATAAACGGCATTAAATGGATGCAGGCTTCCGCACTGAAGCACAGAAGAGCTACGCGGCACGTCCAGTGTTCCATCTCRGTCTGTATCGGACCTTTGTTGTTCCTTTCCTGGCTGTTGGTGCTGTGGAATAATTCTGGGACCCTTGTTTTATCTAAAAACTTTGTTCTGCAATCTTTTGTACAGTTTTCACTGAATTATAATGGGAGTTTTACTGTGTGGGAACTATAGGACCAGGTCCCAAGTTATTAATAGATTTTTTTTTTTCTTTGTAGTACAATTTTCAGAAGATCCAAATGTACTTAGGAGCCTAAGCATCGCTAACTTTCAGTAGGTTTAATAAGACACTTAGCTATTTTAGACAATTCTACTCTTGTTCACCATTTGAACTGGAAGTGTGTGGGCAGATCCTATCATGCCTGAGCACATTTAGATAAATTAAGCGTTTGACCGAAGTAATTAGTGATATAGTATGGGAGCATAAATTGAGCCCCAAGTTAGTCATTCTAGAGCTGCTCAGATGCTTCTGAAGATCTGAATTTGAAGACGAAATCCTAAAAGGTTCAGAAGGCAGATCTCGGGAAGCAAATCTAAGTACTATGCACAAGTAGAAATACCTACTTACAGCCCACAAAAGAAACAAATAAACCAATTTAACTAAGGGGGATCTTGGTGAAGTGATTTCCAGTGTGACACACAGGAGCCATTTGTGATGATGAAATATATGTTCCAAAACCATTTTACTAGCAGGCTTATTTTAAACAGGAACTTGCAGGTCTTATTCTCTGAGGAGAGGTAGTCAGTGTTAGTTTACCATTTGATCTATGACTGCAATAGCAAGTCATGTGTGGATTTTTATTAATTCTCACTAATTGTCCAGCAGTTCTGGGAGCTATAGATTTCCATCCATGAAGATAATTGCCTGTGTCACAATGAAAGATGACTGCAAAAGAAGCATTTCATTCCTTAACTAGTCAATTAATATGTGATTTTTAAAATACCATAGTTTGTACATGATAGTGGTATTCCAGGAAAGAATTGCCCCTGTTTAGTTACAATAGGAAAATGGTTAGAATATTCTTTAACAAAATAAGAGCTTTATAAAAAGCTCTGCAGCTTACATTCCCTTCTAAATAAAGGGATGTTCACTCAGAGAAGGTATTCGCCTAGCTGAGTTGTGAGACTGATCGTAATGTCAGCATCACTGGCATCTTTTAGCTGGCTTCACCCAACAGCTGCTGATTTGAATTGCCCAGCTGTGAAGACCCTACCTGTGTGACGCAACCCCAAGATGTAGCAAGCACCTGCCCTCCTGGAGGACTGGATTTGGTAGCCAGACATAGTATTACCACAACTCTTCAGTAGTTTCCAGTTTATCAAAAAGGTCCTTTAGCCTCTGGTTTGTGGCTCAAGCTGGGGCACTAAGTAAATCCCTCTCGTTTTCTAAAAATGCAAGTAGCTGTTTCAGTACTGCATGCCTCCCACTCTTCTCCTGTGCTTTTGGGAGCAGCTATAACGTGGGATGCTGACTGGTTGCTAATGTCATGCTCTGTTCCTAATCCAGTTGGGACAATCATGCTGTGCTGAAGTGGAGCTGCCATTCTGGTTGTGATATCTGAAGGAATCAAAGGCTGCAGAATATTAGAGTCTCCTGAGAAGCAAAAAAAAATTTTGGACACTTGGCCATCAGATTATCTTGGGAAAAATATGCATTACAAAGGCCATGTAACAGTAGAGGTGTGTGTCGCTATCTTTGATATGTTATTGCTAATTTCATTCGACTTTTCCAAAGTAAAGGTAAGGCTAAATGCAAAAAATATATCTGCTCTCTGGTGTAGCAGCAACTCCTCCCAGTGTGGTCTTGTCTACAACACCAAACTGAGTTTATTCTAAGTTTTAAGCAGAAATGACTGAAGTACTTTCCTTAAGTCACATTCAATTGTAGAAAGAAAACCAATTTTAACAATAAAAAAATGGTTTGTCTTGGACTGCCTGTGTCTCTGGCCACCCTTCTGGGTGGTGTTGCCTTATGTGGCATTATGGATATTGGGGAGAGGATGGCAGGGTGTAGCAGACTTGTCTTCTGACRGTTATTAGGCTCAGTGGTGTAGCTCAGGTGAATGGAGCTTACTGACTTCTTGTTTGAGCATTACAGATTAAACACAAGTTTCCCCCTGCAACATTGAACAGGTGAGTTGTGCTCTTTTTTTATAAAGACTGTTACACCAGTAGCATAAGCTGCTGGCTGTACGGCAGTACCTCCAGCCTCATGTAGGAAGGAAGCAGAAGCAGAGTCCATGAAAATATGTTGCAAAAACCAGCTTCTCTCAGATGAAAGGAACTCTGGAAGATTTTAACCTCTGTTTTTGTTTTGGCATTGATTTGATATTACTGGGATATTTTCTCATGTATGCACATGATAGGTAAATGTAATAAGTGCAGAGAATACCTGTTTGGTGAGACTGATGGTACGACTTGCCTTTCCTATGAGGCTTAGCTTACAGTTGATACAGCAATATGTTTGATCTAGTCATTCAAGTTTAACGTTTCGAAACTTTTTTTCTTCCCATCTGAGATCCTTTCTGATGCGAGATGTAACTGTAGTGGAGAGCGTAGTTAAATATCTTTGCTTTTTTCCCCCACTCTTTGTCCCCTGTTTGCCCCTCCTCCCATTCTTGTTGAACTTGTATTTTTGCTACTGCTACAAAAATGCAATTAATCACCAAGTCTCATTTGTAGCTGCAGGGAGTAAAAAGTACATAGAAAAGCGGTCTATGAAGCGGATTTGGGCTAGTGTGATAAGGCAGCTATAGCTATAATATGACTTTCTATTTCCTGTGGAATGTCCTTTTAAGGGTTTCTAATCTTTGATTAACTGTTTGTTTTGGCTTTTTCTAGTTATAAATTTTGGTGTAAAGAATCACTGGAGCAGTTCCCCCCTGCTCCCCACACTGCAGCTGGAGATAAGAAAGACATTTCCTGCTTGTGTTAAGCTTTGTAGCTAGATTTGCTTGCAAAACACGCCTAAAAAACTTACCCCACCAATATGATTATTTAATGCGATGTGACACTTGTGCGTTTCTTTCTGCAGCTCCCAGTGTATGGCCTTACCCTTCCCCCAGATGAGCGCATTTGTAATTATAAGGGGAGYAATGATTTTCTGGTTTCGTGGTTTTTGTGTGGGTTTTTTTTTTTTTTTTAATGGAGTGGAAAAGATGAGCAAATCTCAGCTCAAAGTACATTTAAATCCCTGCTATCTGGAAATCTTTCAAATTGCTCAGTACTTTTAAAATAGAGTCTCAGCTTGCTGTCAGGACATGATATAGAATAGGAGATTGCTGTCTCTAGCCCTCTGCTCTCAACTGTATTAGGCAAGTTTTCTGACTCCAGGTGTTAATCTAAAGTATAAAAGTTAATCATAGGCCTATATTGTGCCTTCTTTTTCAAACAAAGTTAAAAGTAGGCATTTTATATGTCACATTAGAGATAATTTAATTGTTTGTAATCCTGATCATAGTAGAAAAATATAGCATCCATCAGCACCTTCTTGTTTGGTTCTAACTCAAATCCTTGGTGGTCATCTCGTAATAAAAGCTATCAAGTAATTACTTCTACAAACATAGATGAACATTCTTGTATCTTGGTTAGCTCTGATGGACAGCGCTCTGTCCAGGGACAGTCCCAACTCATGATGCAACTGGGTGACAAACCACTTTCAATTGTAGCTACCTCAAACCTGTTTAATAGGGCAAGCTGGAAGTTGGGCTTTCCCTTTGGTCATTTTGTCTCTTTCTCATAACTGACAAATATGTGTRAAGTTTTACTCTCCCGGAAGTTATTTTTAAGTTCTAATTTGAGTCAGAAAATAAAGTCTCCGATTTGTCCATGTCTGTTCTGTTTGTTATTGTGGAATGCCATTAGGACTGCATTTATCACATAATGACAGCACTAGCAGCTGTGAAGACAGGAGGCAGGTTAGACTCATATATATATATATACACACACACACACACGAGGGATATACCCAAATGTGGTCTGCAAGCTACTTCTAAGGAATTTGACATAAAACTTTGGCTGAGTATTTGTGGAAACTGAGATACCTCTGTAATCTTYTCTATTCATTTTGGTCCTACCTGCACTTGCTTGGGGGTTCCTTGTGGGTCCAGTCCTGTGGCCACTGGAGTAATGGAAAAATCGCCCTCAGACTAGTAGGGTCTTTAGTCACTTCTCATTGTCTTATTTGTCTGGAAGRACTTTCTTTCTCTCAACTATCAGGTATGCTCACCTACTTACCTCCGTGATTTACATCACTTATTTACCTAATTTTGTGATCCAAAAATCATTCACCCCCAAAGCTTTTCTGTGCTGACTCCAGCTATGCTGCTTCAGTGCATTCTGATAGCTGGTATTATACCTTTAGGATTAGTTTATTTTTCCTTTAAGGCTGAAGCCTGAAGCTCAGCGGGAGCTCCTAGGGTACCGATCAGTTCTTAAGAAATGCTGGTTTGCTTGCCTAATTGACCGAGGCCCCAGACTAAAGCCCACTGAAGGTATGAAGGGTCTACTCATTGACTTGAATGTACTCAAGAGAAGGGGGTGATGTTTGAATGTGGTGACATGAGGGAAAACCCATTGTAGTATTTTTTCATATCTTGTATACCTTCAGCTTTTATTTCATCAGAAACATCTTTTGAAATTCGTAATAACTACTTCATGCATGCTGTATAGATAATTCAGCCTACTTTGTCTGAAATACATGGTTTTCCCAAAATGTACAAATTGGGTACAGCTACTTGCTATTTATCCATGTCTGAGTTTTAATGATGCTGTTGATTTATTAAAATTTGCCAAACCATATGCACTGWTGTCTCTGTGGCAACTGGCACTCTGATACGTATCATGTCTACAGTAATTTCCTAGGRAGTACTGGGAATGTTTTTGTTTGCAACTGGGCTGAAGAATTTCTGTATTCTACTCATTTTCTGCAAGTAGTGTGCTGTACTTAAGGATAGAGCTGCAGCTGTTTGTGAGTATTTTGTCAACCGAGATAAAACATACCACTCTTCATTTCCACTTCCACCCCCATATATTTCAGAATCAATCCCTGTCTGCTAAGGATGTTTTTTATTCTCACATTATTTTAAATCTAAAAGGTTCAGCACATTTATTACTGGAGGTTGCAACTGAAGCAATACTCACKGGCTTATGGGGTGTGTACAGAATACGAGTTCTTCTGAGTACTGAAATTTTGTTTCAGCAAGAATTGCTACTTTATCAAAAAAACAAAGACAATAAGGAAAAGGTTTTGAACTTTTTGAGCAATCGATTTTTATTTTGCTATCAGCAGTTATTCTTGCTCCAATGAATGATGTTAATAATAACCCTGACAAGCTACAGAGAACACTTCTGTGCCAAAAAATCCATTCCCCCCACCTCACCTTCTCCCCTGGCCCCCAAACCCTGTTAAGAAGTACTCCTGACTCAGTTTTGCCACTTTCTGTTTCCCTTCTGATCAGAGGCACTTATTGGAGCTGTTTAAGGCTTCTGATGATTTTTGGGTCCCTGTATGTTTTTTTTTTTAAACTTGGTTTGCTATAAATTGTCTTTAGGTTTTTATAGAACGAACCATTTGATTCTGAAAATGGGATACCTTGAAAGTAGCTCAAGTGCCCAAAATAACTACTCTTTCAAGATGTTGTCCAATTCTGTATAGGTAGAGAAGTAGCATGAATCATTTTAACTCTTGGTGGTAAATACCTTAAATAAAACAACTCTTGAGATCCCTCAGTATTACTTGTGAAGGCTGTAAAGCAGATGGAGATTTCTGTCCACCAAAAGCTCAGATATGGTCAGTTGATCCAGATCACAGTGGTAAGTTTAAAAGCTCAGTTTTAAAATACCTGGCAGTCAGTTTTAGGCAGTCAAATTATCATTGAACTATTTTCTTTAATTATTAATGGTTTCTAATGAGTGACAAGTTGCGGTAAAACTGATCAGATAAGGAATTCTGATAAAACTGTCRGTCTGGCAAAATAAATCACTTATGTCAAACTGGTTGCAATTCAGTAATATTGTATGTGGAGCTTCAGTTCTGGACAATATTTAGACAGTATTGAACATGAGAAATTGAGAAGGTGTGAGATGGGAAGGCTGCCTGTCACTGGTGCTCTGTGCACTTGGGGGCATTTGAAGTAAGTTGGCAACACCTTGGGGAGTGTCTGCACTGCAGAAACTGCATTGCAGTTGTGTTGCTTTGAGGACGTTCATATATTAGCTGTATTCTCCACCTTTATGATGCTTTCAGATTACTGAAAATGCATAAGGTCTGTAGAGCACGGCACACGGTCCTGACTTTATGAACCCCATGGTCACTACTCAATAGGTGACTATTTTGCAACTGAAATACCACCCACTTTGTTCACTCAAGTGGTGCAATGTTCACTGCTCAGAATCAGCCATTTGAAATAGAACACTGTCTTGATAGTTTCTGTGTGCATTGTTTGATTTAAGGGGAGAATTGACTGTTACAAKGGGGTTGTGTTTCTTTTGGTTGGTTTCTAACCCATTCAAGATTGTTGTGGTGACTTTTTTTCTTGGTGCATCTTAAATGTATTTACTGAAAAAGTACACGAGCCCCCTTTTTCTCTGTATGCTTGATGTTTGTGGCCATGCCTGCCAGGCCCCCAAGCTGCGTTAGCCTGGCAGAGCTGCTCGCTTTCCTGAAGCTCAGTGGGTGTCTCTGACTGAAATCAGATTCCAAAATTTATCAGCTGTTTCTGTAGAATGTAGCCCATCTCTTGTAATTTATTCTTAGCGTAGTTTTATTTTAATGTGTTTTTTAACTTTAATACAATCTTCAACTTGATCTGGAGTCACAAGCAGATTTGCAAGTAAAGTATCCCTTTGAGATTTTTTTTTTCTTTCTTAGTGTCACTGTTCTTCATTGCATTTCATTGCATGAAAATATTCAGTCTGTTAAGATTCTAGTATTTGCAGCACTTTGTAGAGTTCTTTGAGATGTCCAACTATGAGGCTTTTTGTCAGCTTCGTGTGAAGAAAAATAGCTTCACAAGCTTCTTCTGAAGCAAAACCACGTGTAGTAGGCACCCTGGTCTTAATTTATGAAGGCAGCAAGCCTATTGCAGTGCATGTTCCATAAAGACATTTAAAAAAAAAAAAAAAAAATCTTTGAGCAAGTTCATCATAAAGTGGATGCTCAAGGAAAAAATAGGATAAAGCATTATTCCTGTTCTACAAATGGAAACTGAAATGGGTGAACTTACTTAACTAACTCTGTGTTGGGAATTGATGGCAGAATTAGTAACTAATTACAGACTTCAAGTACCAGAGAACCACTTCAACCACAAGATCCTTCTTTCTCACCACCTTCTTTATTTGAACGTTTTCAGGTGTATTTGCAAGAAATAAAATAGAAGTTTCTGTTGAAACTACTAAAACTATGTCATTAATTTTGTGGTTTGGTGTACATGTGAATGCATTGGTAGTTTACAACTCTTGAGTATGTCACAAATTTACAGTGACAGCTTTAATTACAACAAACTGAAACTGCAAAATCCTATATCACTTTTTTTCTGCAGTGAAGAGACTGCAGCCCATAGATTTTATAATTTCCTACATTTGATTGTCTATTGGCAGTTATACTTTTGATATACAGTACTCTATGTGAACAAAGTGATGCTTATGTCTAGTTATGTGTAGTAATATTACATTTTCTTAAAAAAAAAACAATCCTGTTATTAAAATGATAAGTAATTGCATTTGTCATTCATGTCACTTTCTCACTTCATATTTAGTAATCACTTTTTTTATTGGGAAATAATTTACCAATCAGAATACTGAAAGTTTTTTTAGAAATGTGGTTTGGACAAAAGTTTTGCCTGTCCTTTTAACTGCAGATACACTCACTGGTTTTCTAAAATGATTCATATTTTTCAACTATAATCTGGTGAAGCTTGTTTACCACTGTTTTCATAGATAGCCTGACATATAATAGGTGTAATACAGTATAAATATTTTTTATTTAGGTCTGAAGCTGTTTTTTCATAGTTCATGTGATGTTTTAATGATAGGACTCTTAAACAGATAAATATACTTGGCCCTAAAATATGCAGAAGCAAAAAAAAGTGAAAACAGATAAAAATATGAATAGTTCTACTAGATTTACTGCATTTTTTTTTAGCCTACAGATTTCAGCTCCATTAATAAAACATCACTGCATTAAAAAAAAAAAAAAAAAAAAAAANCAAACAAAAAAAACCCCACCAAAACAAAAAAACCCACACACAACTAGCTCAGCTGTAAGAAGCTTATTTCAGGAAAGCTTGTCTTCTAGGTTATAAGGTTTCATGTCTAAACTGTAGCAAGCTGTTAGAAGTACAGTTCACTGGTGTAAGGGCAATCTCTATCCTCATGGATGTTATATGCATAGCAAGTAGAGAAAAGGCACTTTAGGATCAACTCTGCGATCATTTAATTTCCAGCAGTTGTGCAAAAAATTCTGAGTGTATATTTTATGCAAAAGAGAAGTGTTTGGGCATAATCCTTATCCTGTAGGAATTAATTTTATGGCATTTTGTGTAGGCAAGATTCGCCTTCCTGATCACCAGAACAGGTATTTTCTGAGGCTATTATATGTGATTCTCTTCTTAGGTCTCATTTTCTCCTTATTGGCTTTATATATTGTCTTATTTAGGTAGAAGGGGAAAACCATACTATGGACTTTTTTTTAATATAATATTTTTACTTACTGGCATGCAAGGGGTTTTGTTTGTAAACGAGTTGTTGAAGGTAATTCAGGGGTTGCTGGAAGAAGGAAAGGTGAAAATTGAACTCTGTCTGAAATAGTTCTGAGTTTTAGCACTGGTGTGAAAATCTTTCATTCAGTGAATTAGCATTGTGTGCTGGTTAAGTGTTGATCTGGAAGAGAAATGGACAGGCCAGAAAAGAAGCTATACTATCTCGTACCTTACAGCATCACCAGTAGAAGACTTTTGCCTCATCACACTTTTAAGGGAATCCGACTGAGATTTTCAGCTGTTCTGTGTTTAATTCTGTTGTACAGTGTATATGGTTCAAAGCTTCAAAAGGAATGTGCTATAGATATGAAATTTTATAATTTCTTTTTACATGTTAGTTTTTAAAATGAACATGTCTATCTCAGCATTTCAAAGCAGTTTTGAAATTTCCAGCAAGTTCCTGAAGCCATTCAAGTGATGTAAGACTCTAATTTGTTTGGGTGTTTTGGGTTTGGGTTTTTTTTTGGGGGGGGATGTCAAGAACAGTGTAGTCCACGCCTTTGTTTTCATTGATCTTTGCAGGGAAGTTCCATAAATGCAGTAAATGGGTGATGATCAGAAGCATGTAGAAAGGGAATATACATGGATCTGTAATGGAGGCCATCTCTAATAAAGTGTACTTTGCAAGATGAGCTTTAGCTAATCAGTCAAGCTGTAAAAGTCAACAAAAAATCCCCATCAAACCTGGAAAAAAAGTGCCTTTATCTGAGCAGATCCTTCTGTGATTTGGGACTGGAAAAGTTAAAGTTTAGGAAGACATAATATTTGTTTTATTTAATGTTGTTTCCAATGTGCACATCTGACTTTAAATTAAACACAGCACATATTTTAMTTTTGCATTAGAAATTGTAAAGCCCTTTGAGTTTGAAGATCCCTCTATTGTAACATTCCAAACGTTAAACAGGTGTGGTCAGATAATTCAAAAGATTCTGTCAGAGACAGGTATGTCAGAGCTTGTTTGGCAAAATTCAGGGAGATGGTATATTGGGAGTTGCTAACAGGTTTTGGTGGGGAGAAGTTGCCACTCTTGACTGTGCTGAAAACATTATTGCAACCTGTCTTTTGGTTTTGTGCTTTAACCCTTGCCTTCAGACAAAGCTATGGAAGGAAGAAACAAGTAAAATGAATATGGAAAGAGATAGGTATGACTACAAATTTTGCATGGAGATGCAGATTGAGTTGTATTTGGGCTGAGTCAGATTGTCTATCTGTACAATCTAGTGTACTTGTAAATCTACTAGAAGAGATTGTAGCTATTTACAAAATGACAACAAAGAGGGCTGCTACTATGCTCTATATTAAAATCTTATAGCAGGGTCATTTTATGGCCTAATGTTGTTTTTGGCTCTGACTTTTTTATTTTTTTTTACTTTTTAAAGCTTTTTCTTGATATTTGGCAGCTGCAGTGGCCAAGTACTGTCTGCAATGTTACAGACATCCAACAGAAATCTATTGGGTTATCTGTA
Organism: Phoebastria nigripes; assembly: GCA_035582835.1. NCBI lineage: Eukaryota > Metazoa > Chordata > Aves > Procellariiformes > Diomedeidae > Phoebastria > Phoebastria nigripes. The sequence goes on from JAYKAV010002932.1 coordinate 1,882,591, forward strand.
GTGGCAATATAATATAATGTGACCTTGTGAACTCTTTTCAGTAGCAGGTCTCAAAGCACATTAACACACACCCAGACACCCCTATCCCTTTCCGCCCCTAAATAAACAAACCWGGTCTCTATCATGAACCCTATTTTACAGATGGAGAAACTGAAATGAGTTGCTCCAGTGTCACCTAGGAGCACCAATCACAGAGCTAGGAAGAGAACTTTTTTCATTTTGAGTGCCTGCGCAGAGTGCTTACTACTGTTGCATTTAAGGCTACTTACTGATTACTTCATGTTTAAATGCTTGTCAGTGCAGCTTAGAGCTTTAGATGTGCCGTTTCTTTATTAGTCGTAGTTAGGGAGCTCTAACAGCCTCGGTACCTGAAAAAAACCCCAAGATCATGGATCTGTTTATCCTCATAACACCCCTGTGTTTTAGGGAAGCGGTGTGCTGAAGCAGAACTGATGAAAGACGGGATGATTGTCATACCTTATCACCCACGGAACTCTCCACTTTGGCTGCTTCTGTTCCATGCAGTTCCAAGCATAATTCATAACTACAGCATAGCAAGACTAAAGTAGGCAAAGAAGTCAATTCCTAGGGTGGCAAAATGGCTCTAGCCCCATCTGCTTGTGGTTGTCTCTGCCAGACCCTGGAAAACCAGGCTGCTACTGCTGCTGTGGGTGGCAGTTTATGATTAGGTGAGCAGTGCTTGGGTTACAGTAGGGTGAAAGCAGCCTGTTCCAGTAACCGTCGCAGGCTGCCTGYGTGGTCATAGTCCTGTAATCAGAAGCTGAAACTCTACCTGAGGTTGCTATGGTCTGTAGCAATCAGAAATAGAGGAAAAAATACTGCAAAACCAGTTCCAAGTTTCACTTTTGCTCAAAAAGTCATGTAGCTAATAGTTCCCATGTGTACTAACAGCTAGCTAGGACAGGTGTGTTTGCTTTGACATTAGTATTTGCTGATCTTCAGAAGACTTTGTTATGGCTTAAATTAGGTTTCGCAGTCCAGCTAATACGCTGCATCTTTTTCAGTTGACAGTGTTATGGCAGAAGTTTAAATGAACAAATATTTTGATGCTTTATCCTTCTAACAATACTAATGATTAAGTACCAAATACATAGTTATGAAAAGTTATGAAAAGCTATGAATAAAAACATGTTAAGCTGGCTTTCTTAGATTCTCAGAAATATTTTCTGTACTTGTACTAGATAAGCTTGAATATTGAATCTTTGTCATAGAGTTGGAAAAGTGAAGAAAATCGATTTTTCAGTAATGTCTTGCCTTGGGTAACTTTTTCTTAAGGTTCATCTGAGAACACTGGATTTCAGCAAAGATATTCACTAGACAGCTCCCTGACAAGGTGATAATAGCACCCTCCACTGCTGTGATGACTCTGAGTTTTAGCCTGGTCCCAGTCATCAGTGGAGTAAGAATTCTATGAAGTTGCATTAGAACCCATCACTTAATGAAGCGTATAGCTCAAAATTTAGCTATTTCAATATGTTGCTTCTCAGTGACACTACAAATGGGGACCCCAGTAATGGATTGTATGTAGACTACAAAAAAAAGATAGGTGTCATTATGCAATAGAGGGTAGAAATCTGCAAACTGTTGGACCTGCAGAAATTCACCAAAAGAAAAGCCACAAATCACAGGAGGAAAAAAATGGATTTGGCTCAATATATTCAGAAAGTGGAGTTTAGGGTTTATGCTACTTCAGATGCTACTATATAGCATGGACGACGTTGAGATGAAAATCATAGTGGGACTGCTGATAAGACTCAAAGAACTAGAAATCATGCATTAGTTGTTGAAAATGTAAGCTAGGGTCTAAGGTGTAGTGTCTTCTCAAATTAGTTATTTGTAAGTTAATTTTAACATTAAAACAGATGCTGCATTCTTGTTTGGAGTTTTTTGTTTTGTCCTGCAAAAATTACTAGTGTGCCTTGGGCATATTACTTTGTGCTGCAAACAGGTTTTATTAGATGTACAGGTTTTGGAAGTGCAAACTTGGTTTTATCTGGAATGTAAAAATTTCCATTAATTAAGATAACTAGTGAAAAATATTTTGATTACACAAGGCTCTTTGGGAGCAGATTAATAAATTAATTCCTTATGGTGTCCACCTTTTCATGACATGACCATATGGAAAAATTAGAAACTGAATTGAGCTAGTCAGTACCCATGTGATAATCTTACACAGAGAAATTAAAACTTTCATCAGTTCACAGCCAGCACCACTGCTTTGTTGATCTACACAGACTCATGAAGTCTGTGCTTGTACCTGTGTGCTATGTGGATGAGTTAATTCATTTACAGAGCTGATGAGTAGCTGTAAATGAATTTTTGGGCCCCAACTGAGAGAGGGAGTTTATCTACAAAGAGGGTTCATTAGATCTTCCAGTGACAGTGCAAGTCCCCTGGTGCTTTTCTAGCCATGCCTGTTACTGTGCTGAAGGCTTATTTTGTTGCTTTTAGTGCTGTACCTGGTCTTTGTGCAGATTTGTGACGATTACTGTAGATGGCAGCAGAAGCTAAAAAAAATACACAAATTTTTAAAATTAATTAAACTCCTCTCCGCTGCTGTCCTATGTTTTTTCTCTTGGTGCCTGCCAGCTGTTCTTGAGGCTTGAAGCAATTATAGGCAGCAGAAGCCAAATTAAATAAATCATATATTGAATTAAGGTTTCACTCATAGACAGTTGGGGTGTTTTGTGTCTGTGGCTGTGTTGGTTCTTGGTGTATCCTGTGTCAGATACTAAAAGCCAGTTTTAAATTTCTCGTGATAATCTCTGAATTCCTCTTTCTTCTGTATATGCCATGGTGTCAAAGAAAGAACAGCAGTAATTCTGACAAATGATAATGTCTTTGGGAGTACTTTTATTTTTCCCCCTGTAGTAAGGCTGCTCTTTGCTTTCTTTCATTGCAACTAAATTGACTTTATTTTCCTGTTTTTTCTTCTCTCTCTTTTTTTTTTTTAATGTCTGTCCTTCCTCCTTTAGTGTGTTGGTTGTCTGTAATCTGTGTCCTTGGATGTCACCTCCTCTCAGTGCGCAGAACACATAAGGAAAAATGCTATTATGTGCCATCATGCTAATTAGCTGCTTAATAAGACAGCTTATTTCCTCTTTCCAATACCTTGGTATGTATGAGAAGCACAGGGAACTCTTAGGACAGGCATTGACCTGTTAGAAGCATTTATAGTATTTGGAATAGTGGACTGATCTTTAATGGGAAATGACTCCCAATGTTAAGTTTATTACACAAAGCAATAGATGACTTCTAAATAGTGAAAGGGCATAAAAACAAATGATTATGTGTGAATTTGAAAGCAGGCTTTAGGGGTAAGCAATAAATAATAAATGTACCAAAAGTTCCATACATGATTAGCAAAATTGCTTGAAAAGAATGAGCTGTGAGAGCTAGGGGTCTGCAGTCTCTGTTTTTACTCTGAAAACCATAAAACTCAATTTTCTGCATGGCAGACATTTAAAATTAGGCAAAATGTAGTGCATCAAAATGACTCTGGGCTTTTGAAATATTTCTGAAATCCCTTTATTATGAAAAAGAACTACAGGAAAGGATGGAGCTGCTGTTTAACAATTGTGTTCAATATATGATGAAGGTGGGCACAAAGCTCTAGGTATTAAAGTTTATGAATGTATTAATGCACTGCTTTGGGGGAATTAAACTTTAATATTGATGATAAACCCTCCATAATAAAATGTGGGGAGAGCAAGAGTAAATCTCTCTTGCAAAGTCCCCAAACTATTTAAATAACTCCATGCAAGCTACTGCATCTCCCGAGATATATTATAAATGAACTTCTACATAATCATATGCATACGAATGTACATTGTGCATGAAGTGGTTTTTTTAGCAGAGTTGCTTTCTGCCCTGCAAAAGATACTGTCCCAAATGACTGTATTTAAGTGATTGATCTCTAGCATCTGTTCCACAATATTTCTCTCAAGATACACATCGTTCACTGTGCAGAGTGTATACCAGTGGGAGATTTTCTGTTGACTGCTTTGAAATGGTGTGAGATTTCTACAGTGGATTTTTGTGCCAGTCTGATGTTGTTATTTTTAGATAACATTATGGAAGAGATACTCTAACACTTTAGAATGTGAAATGTTGAAGAGATACAGGAAATTGTAAGTTACAGTGATCTGGAATGTAGCATCAGACTTTTGTCAAAAAAAGTATGTATAAAAAAAAAAAAATTACAAACTCATGCTTCTCATCAAACAGGAGGAGAAAAATGTCATTCCAGATAGCCATTATGAAAAGTGAAGATGTTGGAAAGTTATTCTTGAACTGCAAGGAGCTGACACTCAAGTCTTTTTTCTTTTTCTTTTTCTTTTTTTTTTTTTTTTTTATTGCTGGCATACCAAAGCACAGAGATGCAAATCTAAAAGCTTGCATTTAAAAGAGCTTGTGTGATGAACTCAACTGCTACAAACCTTAGAAGCAGTTACTGACTAGAGCAACTACAGTGATCTGATGATCTTAGGATGTTGCACTGTCAGTTTAGATCTATAGCAGATAACTGTTCAAGGATTATTCTCACAGAACTACAGATTTCAAAGGGTGTCAGCAAAAACTTGAGGAAAACAAATCTGCTCTTCATCTTTGCTCTATGTGCTGCAGTAGAAGGTGTGAAGTTTTAGGAGATAGTCTATTATGCTTCCAATTTGGCTATCCATTAGGGAGAAAATTTGTGAAAAAGAATGTAAGTTAAAGCAGGAAGCATCTATAGAAACCAAAACCAGAGTGGAGTTGTTCTTGTAGGGGTTTTGCTTTGAACTATTCTGAGAAGTTGTGAGGCAGGGTGAATTCCATCTTCAGCTGTACAGGCTTAGCATGGAAAACAACCACCACCACTCATGCAATAGTGATCTATTTGGCATTTAACTGGAACCTAAGGCAATGTTAGCAGCTGAAGGAGTTGTCTGTAGGGACTGTGATTCTCAACTGCTTTCCAAGAAGGGCAGTGGAAATTATTAGTAGGACTCCTGGTGACAGGGAAGAAGAAAGTTGTGTCCCCATCTGTTGCATGCTTAACCCAACAGATATTCTTTTTGTCAGCACTAGTAACTCCTGTAATAGGCCCTTTGGTCTCTGTCCTGGGTTTACAAACACTGTGAATATATTAATATATTTCAGTGATTTTTTCTTATTTTTTTTTTTTAGGAGCCAGAAATGCAACAAATGCAGCCATGAAGCCTAAATGAAAGAATAAGGCTGTGGTTTAGTTTTATTTTGTTTCCTTTTAGAGGTGAATTGTGCAAAAGCTCATGGGATCATCTGGCTTTAGCCAGAATTACATGCTATTGACCACAAATTCTGATTAAAATAACAATAATAGCTTCAGATTAAAAGGAGAGAGAAAAAAAAAAAAAAACCAAAACCAAAAAAAACACAACACACCAAAAAACCCCAACACCTAAATGTATATTTATGTTCTTAATTTTTGTTCATTGAAGAAAAAAGGAAAAAAAAAAAATCAAAAAAAGAATGTTGCCGGGTCTAATAAGCAGCCTTCAGCTTGGAAGTGCAGGGATGTGGACCAAATGCTGACATTTCTGGCTAATATAACTAGTCAAATGGCACTCTTTTCTGTCATGAATTTGCTTATTAGATACAAACTGATAGGAAAATAAATAACCTTCTTTTGCCATAAGGGCAATTCTTAAACTCATAATTTTGACTTACCTTTATTAAGATAGTTTATCTTTGTTTTGTTTGGTGTGTTTGCATATGAACGTTTTTATTAGCAATTCAATCTTTTTTCTCTTTGTACTTTCTTCTTACCAGACAGTATATAATCCTTCTGAACTTCCCTGAAGATGTTAAAGTTCTCCAATTTCTCTAGAAAGGCCTGTAAAATAGAAGATTGGCAGCATCTGCAGAAATTTGCAGTTCAGAAGACATAAAAGATTTCAAATCAGCTAGCTTGATACATATCAGACCTGACAAAAAAGCTTTTTGAAGATGGTTATCTGATGCAATAACACAACATTGAAGCATTCTATTGCCTACTATGGCAGCTTTTATTTCAAAAGTTTTGCTTATAAGTGTGTTCTTGTTTATTTTGTTATATTGGGTTATTGTTAGTATTTTATATTTCTCAGTTCCTACAAGTGTGGTATCTTCTGGTGCCTGTAACTAGCTGAGCTGTGCGGTCTCTGAAGGATACCCAGTGCTGTGTGTATGTGTTAACATAGAAAAATCTCCTCCCCTGGTTAGATCACCTTTTTGGGAGACGTTGTCCTAGTGACCTTCCAAGTCAACAAAATGGCTAATGGAACATTACAGTCTTTTCATTTATACCTTTGCAAAGAGGAAGGCATTTCTTAGTTGTGATGCTGGAAGAAATATATTTTTAATTTCTAGTTAACAGGAAATCCTTATGTCTGATCAATTCAAGACATTTTGAAGCAGTCATTGCTATTACTAAAGTTAATCAAAACTTACTGCTGTGTAAGAAAAATCAATAGAAAACAGATTGAGATCATATAAGTAAGGATAATTCTGCTACAGGGTTTCTGTAGCTTCACCCATGAAGAAGCAGAAGCCTGACTGCTAGAGGTTTCATGTGTCCTACTGATGTYTTTATTAATCAACTGAGTGCCAAATCCTCCAGTTCCTAAACTTCACGTATCTGTGTTTTCAGTTACGTGGTGGGGGGTTTTGTGACTTCCCATACTTTGCAAAAGAATGATTTGTGAGCTAAATTTAAATTTGGATGATTGCGCCACACAAAGTGTATAAAACTTGCCTATAGGATCTTTCAGAAATTTCAAGATGCTTTCAGTGCAGATGCAATGTAGTGAGTTACAACTACATCTGGTTCGAAAGGTCAGTTTCATTGAGAATTCATTCTGGGCAAAAAGTGAAGGGAAACTGCATTCCCACTTAAAGGTACATGTTTCAGTGTTTCATTTGGACATACCTTGAATTTGGAGTTTTGTTCTGTACTATATTACTATATAGATAATATGTAATTATAGGAAATATATATTTATATACATTTATAATAATTATATAAATATAGTAAATCAATCTACACATATAAAATTGTATATTATATCTAATATTCTATACATATCTAGTATTTTATACATCCAATTTTTTTTATATATATAGATAAAGCACCTTACAAAATAGAGTGGTGGTATTTCAACAGAAGGTCAAACTACAGTGATTTATGGTTAATGGCAGAACTAGGGAAAATCTGCATTGTTTTGACTTTGTGGCATGTCTGTCCACTAGTTCTCATGGTAGGCAAATAATTTGCAATCCCATCTGATGATTTACTGTTGCAGAAAAGTAGACTTAACCTGTGTGCATTCTGACTTTGGGCAGAGTTAGACAGTAATTGACTTGAGGAAATTATTGAAAACAATATTTGCTTAATATTATTGTTTCCTGGTGTTATTGACCTTTCTTACACCTCTCCCTATACTTGTATGCATACTACACTGAAATTTAAACAAACATTTGATGGCAGACTGTGAAATTCCTAATTAGTTCTCAGTTTGTGCCTTCTTCCTGAGGGCTCTTCACTAGCTTTTCTGTGCATGTAGTCAACACGGATCACGTGCCAGTGAAAAACATGTTGTTGCTTTGGTTTTAATTTTTTTTTTCTTTAGAATATGTTTTATTCAATCAGTTTGGGAATAGAGTAAAGCTGTAGTTTGCTTTTAATCCAAGGGAACTTGTCAATTCTCAAAGTTACTTCTTCTGACTTAATTTATTTATGCTCAGGACAGGCAGCTATTTCATCTGTCTACAAGGTCTGTTGGGATTGTCTGTGCGCACCCACTGATTAGTGGAAATTGAACTACCCAAATTTCTTTTCTGTGAAGATAGAGTTGATATCCTAATTAGTTCTGGGATACAATAGGCACAAATTCACCTATTTGTGTCTCTGCAGTGAACTCAGTTGTTTTGCCTTCCTTTCTACTTCCAAATTAAAGGCATGGTCGTAATTCCTTTTTCCCCATGATGCAATGCCAGGTGGATTGAACTGCAATCATGGGTAGCTTGAGGGTCCTTCTTTAGACTGCTTTTTGCTAGAAACAACAACAACAAAAAATCCTAYGATTATTTTAAGACTTCCAGCTAAGGATGAAATCAGAGTTATATTTGTAATGATGATTTCATTATGTTACTGTTACTTTTATCCAAATGATATAACTGTGTTTATAACATATTCCCTGATTTTTTTAATGCAGTGCATAGCTTACTGGGCAAAAGGAATTCTGTGTGCTGTTGGTAGGCTGTGACGAAGGAAAAGGGATTATAGCTTTTCAAAGTGYGTGTGTGGTTTTTTGGTGGGGTTGGTTTTTTTTTTTTGGCCTATTTATAAAAGTACTGCTCATTGAGCAAAGGATTTTGGGACAGTGGAAACAAATTTATTTAATGTGCACATCTAAAATGGTTACTCTCTAACTTGCCCTAATTATATGATTTTGATTATTTTAGGAAACACATTAAATGGTCTTTTAACTCTGAAAGCAGACAACATTCAAAAGAGGTAAATACRCATGTATTTACATGCATTTTACTGTGCATATCAATATGCTTTAAGAGCATACTCAATGGAGTGTAACAGCATCTTCGAAGTCATTAGGAACCACTAATGCGTGGTTAAAAAATAATAATTCTGAAGACCTATTTACCTGATAGATTTAATGGTCTTGATGGAACTATTAGAAGCTAAATAACAAAGCTTTTAAAAATGTCCTAAATATTTCTAAAAAACCTAATGGTTCCTAAGGAGCTACATTTATAGTCAGTCTGGCAAGCTGCAGATGCCATTTAAGAAGCCAACACTATTTGCAGAGTGAAATGATATAGGAATGAATAATCTGTTTATGATGCTTACAGTCAGCATGGCATTCTGCAATTGTGGAATAAAATAATTCAGCTAAAATGAAGTTGTCTTAAAAAAAAAAATAAATAAAAAACAACAACAAAAAAACCAAGTACAGCTCTTGTCATCACATTTAGACATTAGTTTCTTTACATTCTCTCCAAACAGAACTCTTATGCCCCAGTTAGCAATAAGTACTTCTCTGGTAGGCTGAAGTCCTGCAGAGGTAGGCGTACCAAAAGCATGGCTGTGGAAGGTGAGACAGGTACAGTTCACGTAGCTACTGTTAAACCCTGAGAATGAAATATTCTGGGATTTTTTTCATCCAAGAAGGTAGGGAGTTCTGTATTGTTACAAAATCTCTAAGAAATTACGAAGAATTTCTCTTTCCTGATTAGTTTATGGTAGTAGTAGATTAGTTTAGCCATTAGTAGTGGTGGCTTCTTGTCTGTAGCCATTGCTCCCTCAAGTTCTGCATGTGTCACATACCGTTTGGTCAATCCGCACTAAACAAGAGGCGAAAGGCAAACAAGCCGTGGATATGAATAAACGTTATTCTACAGAACAATAAGAACTGTACTACAGAAGGATTGAATCTGCCTGTCTGTCTTATGTCCCAGAGTAGATGTCCAACTGTCAATTTAAGTTCAGTGTCATCCAAACCAACTTCTTAATTATCTTTCCAGGCTCCTAGCAGACTCCATCTTGCCCAGCTGGCACTATAATAAAGGCATCTTTTCTTCCTGCCCCTTTCCTGACATGTTTCAGGCAGGCCAGTTCATCTGCAATAGCATTTTCAGGAGCTTGCCTTTTTCTTCCAGCACACAGCCTGAACTCCTATGAGAGATGATCTGTATTAAATACAAGGATCACTTAACCTTAGGGCCTTGATCCATGTAGTGAAGCCAGGTCCGTTTAGATAAGTGCCTAGGAAYGTGAATTCTGTCTTTAAGAACATTTTCCCATATCTCTTCTCTTAACACGTGAATCATGAAATGTAAACTTTCACTGAGACTGTGTATCTGTATTTCTTGGAAAATGTGTATTAAAAGAGCTTTTTTTTTTGYATGATCTGTGAGTCCCATGTGAAAACTCAACTCTGCTGTAACACCTGCAATACTCCTTGTGTGGCTGGACAGCTGGTGTGCTTTAGCAGATGCTTGTTTTACCAGATTTAGTCTCCTCGTTGTTTTCCCAACATCATTTTTCTACCTACCCTCAGTTTCCCTTTGTGCTTACATTATCCAAGGCAAGTATTGATGCCAAGCAAAGTGGTATTTTCTAAACTGAGGCCCTGATTTCTATATTGAGGCCCCTGTGCATCACTGCTGTATAAAGGATAATTCTGCAGTCAGCCCTTAGGTGACTTTACATAGGATGCAATGCCACTACTCAGGCTTGCTGAGACAGCATGCCTCGCTTCAATATTTTGTGGCTCAAAAGACACTTGAACCCAGAAGAGAAAACTAATTAAATGTGATGGTAATTAAAATTGTTGCTCTAGATATTGAGTAGGAGACATTTCTGGTATTCAGTTCTAACCAAAGAAGTATTTCCTTGATTAATGAAGAYACCTAATGATTAAATACATCAATTGGTTCTTCGTGCCACAAAATAAATTTTTTTTTTCTTTTGTAATGGCATGGATAACTTGAGGGACTCTTGTTTTCTCAGACTGTTTGCTGCTAATGAATATAAAATTAAAATATGATTGATATTGACAGCTGTAAGTGTGACACCACTGATTCTAGTACAGAATATGTCTATTTTTGTTGGGCTGGAAAGACAGTTCATTAAGAAAGCCAATACATAAAAGGAAATATACTTCCAAATTAGATCCCTGATTTGTTTTTCCGTCTTCTAAATCTCTAGTGACTTTAGTTATCTCTTTAACTTTGCTAAGTTGACCAGGTTTTAAAAGGAGTGGGTGAACAACTCTGTCATGTAACTGCCAGCCGAATGTCTAACATCTAACTGCTCTTCCATGAATAAAACTTTAGGAATGGTGGTGTTGATAAATTAAAAGCTGTAGGTATAGATTAGGTGTATATAGAGTTCAAATAAGAGTAGTACAGATACTGTGAATTAAACAATGAAGCCAATGCAAGTACAGACTTCTCTGGATCTCATTATACAAGAATAGTCGTTTTAGCTCATTTGAGTCAAGTATTTCTCCTGCTGACTTGCTATTTCCGAGTCCAAAGCAAAAAAGGACAAATAATGTGCTTGCTCTTTGCTGTCTTTAGTTGTTCACTATGTTTAAAGAGTTATTTCTACAAATAAAAGCACTATCTGCACCTGAGTGAGTATATTTCCATCTATATCGGCAGTGGTGCTTATTTGTTAACGGCAGAACCAAGTTGCTAGCGAGGAGTGGGCATGAGGAACTTGACACTGGAACACGCAAAAAGGTGTATTTTCCTGTGTCCTTCAGAGAATCGGTATTGCTCAGAGATCCTAGACACATGAACGCATCCAGAATCTCCAAGTAGAGAGTTGAGAGTAACTAAATACTTTGAGTTTATAATCTGAAAGACTCACCAGATTCTCAATTTTACAGCTGTCTCTGGTATTATGGGCCAAACGAAAACTCTGCATCTGAAGGGAATTGCAGTTGGGAGTTTGGCAGCCAAAAGCTGCCATCTGTGGTTGTGCTTTCTAGACTTGAATAAATTAACCAGCTTCTGAAAGCTGAATAAATCTAATCTTTGTGAATTTTGAAATCAAAATTGCACTTGGGAACACACCTCTAGTTCAGAGGGCTGGCTTGGCTAGGTGTGCACATGTTTAAAAATAGATAGGTATGGAAATCCTTTAAGGTTTGATCCACCAATGTTACAATACCACAAAAGCAAAAATGTCTGTATATACGTGTGCATATCTATCTGTATATAAATATTAATAGTTCAGGTGCTATGCCACTTTCAAAAATCGTTGACAAATTCAAAATCTTTCACATTTAAACAGTAGCACGGTGTCCTGGCTCAACTTCAATTCCTGATATGCCATCTCCAGCCTAAACTTATGTAAAATAGCGACTCTTAAATGTTGTATTACTGTCTATGAGTTAAGGTTGAAAAAGTGAGGGTTGCTTAGCTTAAGGAAGAGAAAAATGCGTGAAGATGTACTAGCAGTCTTTAGATGCATGGAAGGTTGCTSCTGAGACTAAGGTAATGATAATAATGCAGATCCACAGGGGAAAGAGCAAAAGGTAATGGGTTTAAATTGTAGCAAAGGAGATCTAGATTAGGCATTAAGAAAAGCTTTCTAACTGAAAGCTTAAAATTAAGCACAGGAATAAATGATTTAGGGAAAGTGGAATTTTYATAACTGGAGGCTTTTTAAAAGAGGTGAGATGGATGGCTCTGTGGAATGACTCAAGTTGTAGCCAGCTTTTTCAAGTTAATTCACTGTCTTATTGTGCTGTCTCCTTTGCTTGTTCCCTTTTCTTCTTTATTCTCTTTGATCCTGTTTCCCATTTTGGATGTAYTAGTGTTTGGAAAAAGTTTTTGGCCAAATGTATTATGAAAGGAAAATAGTTTATCAAACACATTTGTTTTAGATGGGCAGTAAAGCCCACAGATATTTTCTTGGTTACTTATTTTCATTAAATGTCAAGTCTTGAGCTGGAAATTCAAAAGTTTGATTTTTTTTTTTTTGATTAAAAAAAAAAGCTCTAATTGATTAAACTAGTTGCAGAAACTCCTGTTGTCCATTGTGTTGCTGTTAACCATCTTAGAATCTGTAATTTACAGCTAGATTTTGAAAACCTTGGACAATCAATTAATTATGAGGAAAATAGCTATGATGAACTTTGAGCCAAAGCAATTGCTTTTGTTGAAGTCTGGCTGTCTACAATCACAAGGCCACCTCTGTAATTATCCTTGAGCACCTCTTTTCAATTGGAAAACTGCCCTGGGCTTCACAGTCTGAGTCTCGAGACCATGCATTTGACTTAAATATGTTATTTATAAGTGAACACACCCTTGCCACATCATTGCTCTGTAACCAAAATTCTTTCTATCACTGCCTCACAGGGCCAGCTGTTCCTGGTGTGTAACCATCATGCTCGCTGCACACAAAAAGCTTTTGAACTCCTGGAGTGTGGTGGTTTTCCCACATCCCACCTTGCCAACATCAACTCTGAAGCTGCAATGCACCATCTTTAGATGTGAGCTATGAGAAAATGTGAGGTGATGTCTTAGATTGCAGTTGGCAAACAAAGAAAATGCAAAGCATTGCAATTGCTGTACTTGGAGATACAGTCCTTGAAAGCAGAGCTGCATTTGTTACCAGCACTGGTATCAAGAGAAGTATCTTAATACAGAATATGATTATTGGTTGGTGATCTTCAAGGATGTGGATATAGTTCAATCTTGGGCATTGTTGTTTCCTATTAAGTAGGTTTAATAAGATAGCCTCAGGACTTTAATTATAATCATACAAGGACAATGCTGAGGATATTCAGCGCAATGTAAATGAATAATCAGTTTAAAAAAAAAACAAAAACAAAAAAACAAAAAAACCAAACCCAAAACAACAAAAAAACCAACAAAAAACCCCACCAAACCAAAAACAAACAAACAAAAAAAAACAAACCAAAAAAAACCCACACCAAAACAAAAAAAACCCACATGAAAACCGCAACCAATATCACATCTATTTTAAATTTTAAGACAAAGAAGTGTTTATAATTCATTATGCACTGTGGTTTTGCTTAAGAGCTAGACAGACATCACACTGCAGCTTTCCTAGGGGTGTGTACAGACATTTTGGTAGGATTTTGGTTTTTAGTTATAAGGYGGGAGTTAGCTATAGAGTTTAATTCCTCATTAAAAAAAAAAACAAAAAACCTACATAAAAGAATTTATTTACTGCTATGTTATTGCATATTTGTAGACTTAAATTTCACTTCAGGTTTTTATTTTACTGTGGAATTGGAGGCTTTGGCCATGTATTGAGTTGTGTTGAACCCGATGCTAATTTTCCTGTATCTGCCTGTTGTCTTTTGTTGATCTCTTGTTGCCAAACAAGGAATCCAGGAATATTTGGATGTGGTAAATTATATGGTAGTCTGAATTTGGTAATTCACCTTTTGATTTGAAAATATGCAAAATATGAATAATAGTAGGAAATCTGCTTCTGTGTCATATAGATATGGTTTTTAGTGTATCTGGTAGCATATCTTGCCACATCACACATCATGCAATGAGTGAATATTAAAAATTGTTTCACTGCTTGTTTGTTTTATGTCCATAATAAATGCTTCTGTTTAATGGAATAGAAACACTTAAGACAATGTGTAAATCAGAGTTAACCCCTCCCCAAAATATAAAGCTGAAAATGTTCTTTTTTCAGTTGTGGAAGAAGTTAAATGCATTTGTTTAATTGGAACAGATCTATAAAGTGTAGTAATTCATACCCTCTCCTTTTTGCTATATCCTTTAATATTTTCCATTCAGCAGATTAAGTGTTTCAAACTATAGATGTGAATGTTAACGTGTAGGTGTTTTGCTTGTTCTGAAAATGTTTTCATAAGGTCAGGTCTAACCACCAAGTAGAACTGTAGCCTTGTCTTACAGAGAAGGGGATATTTGTGGCCTGAAGAAAGATTGAGGGCAGAGAAAGTGTCTGAGATACATGCCTCTCATCCCACACACATATGATTTTCTTTATAGTTCTGATTGAATAATTCTGAACCTACACTGATTTGCTCACTTCTGTAATCACTCTATAAATTGATGACACTTATTTCTAGATTGCTAGCAGTGCAAACTGTATCCCCCAATTCAGATCAAGTTGGATTCTGATTTTTAGTTGTAAGGTCAGAGTTAGCCACCTTACCTATAGAGTTCAACGTACACAATAAGAGAACATACACMACGTTATGCTTAGCAGTTGATAAAACTGAGTTTTATAATGAGAATTGAAAGGATTAGAATTTGTCAGCAGTTTTTGCTGGAAAGAAGGCAAGAAGGAAGTGTAGTACACTTTTCACAAATACCTTCTGAAATCATTATTTTGCTTTTTCCTTATCTGAATGTCTGATGCAAGATCTGAACTGTTTGCAAATATACTTTTTCAAAAAAGGACACATTTTTGTGTTTGAAGCTGAGATCAAATTGGATAAATTAATAGTCATAATGACAGTGGATATTTAAGCAATACGATAACTTACTAGGTTAAATAGTATTAATACGTATAGGTTTGAGACTGGAGTTTTTTGTGTACCTGATGAAGTTCAAATATATAAGTAACAATACATAGGTGCAATGTCAGTAGGCTTTTCAAAGGCAACACTTCTCCTTCCTGAAAGGGAAAACGTATGCACTTTTTAAAAAAATCCACAGACATTTAGTCAAGGCAGGTGACTCATGCTAAGTGCCAGGATGGATTCATAGAATTCATGCTTGAGAATAATTCACTGATCTTGGCAATTGTTTTTATTTCATTGGCTAAAGTGAATGGATGCATGTATGTAAACATGAGCTGGATGTGGAATAGATAGAAATATCGCCCTGTTCATTCTGTACTTGATGTTTGATTGCTTGATAAATAAAACTGCTAGCTGAACTAACAGTATCTATTGATTTTACTGCTCAAAAAGCATACATACTAAATGGAAAGTGTTCAGCCCAGGCAGTTTCTAACCTTTATTGTTCTGTTGGTATTGCAATGAGAAAAACCTCCTCTGGCCAGTAGAAGTGATATGATGAGTTCCCACATATCAAGATAAAATTCCAAAATGGATGAAGATAGGTAGAGCAGTTACAAGAATCATAAATTTCAGGAGGCGAGTGAGATATGCTGACAAAATCTCCTACACCATACTATATTATTCAGAAAAAAACCCAACAAAACAACAAAATGACAAAAAACCCACCACAAAACTGAAATGTCTTTTCCTTTGTTTCCCTTTTTTGATACTCTATGGAAGACTTAAGAGTTGAGTTGTTAAGGAATTGACCAAATTTGTTATTTATTAACTTGAGATTTTTGTCATTTGACATCAGCAAGGAAGGAAGTTTCTTTGGATAGGTTAGGTGACTTGAGTACAGCTGAGCGCTACCACTGAGCATGTGGAATGAAAATGCAAAGCTAAGCCTGTGGGTGCAATGACTTGAGAAGTGCAGTCTTCCCTCAGAGGGTTATATCCCATGTGATTTTTTTTTTTTTTTTTTTTTTTTTTTTTTTTTTTTTTTTTTTTTTTTTTTTTTTTTTTTTTTTGGGGGCTTATTTTCTTTTTGGAAAAGAATTTTTTTTTTTTTTTTTTTTTTTTTTTTCCCCCTATTCGATTCTTGCATGGAAATAATTATGTAGCATAGAAGGATAACAGCTACCTCAACCTTATGGTTTCGCTGAGGCATTTGCTGCATTGTTAGGGCTGTCATGCGTTAGTTATGAGACYCTGGGTGGGAAGAATCGATGTTATGTACCTCAGCTGTGGTCTGTGCCACCAATGCTGAAAGTAAGAAACAGTACATCAGTCTATTGAAAGGAAAACATTAATGCTTTAGTATTCTGCTAGAGGAAAGGAAAATATCTACCTCTCTAGATTTTCCTTCAACTAGGAAAGTGTGAAATAGTTTTGGAGGAAAAAGGGTGAGGAAAACAAACATATTGGACAGAATCTTTCCTTGATGCCATGCTTATGACTATTTCCTGTATATCTGTATTTTTTTTCTTTTTTCTTGTGGTAATATTGAAAGCCCTTTCCATATTTCTATATGCCCATAAGCATATAACACAAGTAACAAGATCAACTAGTGGATGCACACAACGGGGGGGATGTGGATTACACGAGGTGACAGTTTGACCCTTTGTACCATTTGTCATTGCAGACTATTTCTGTAGGAATGATGTTGGAAAAGAGATTTTTTTTTTTTTTTTAAAAAAAGAATCTGGGGGACGTTAGGGGTGGCTTTGAAGATTATTTACTGCAAACTCCTGTACAGAAGGAAAAATCCTTTGCTTCTAGGGTCAATGTATGGAATTAGGGAGAGCTGGTGGGAAATGACTGAATCTGAACAATTGTATAACTTATTTCAAATGATAATTTATGGTCACATTGAGCTGAGGAGTTTGAATTCACATTAGAAAACCTTCAACATATGTTAGTTAAATACAGCAATTCCATCTTGTTTAAACATAATAGACACACTCTGCTGAGTCACTCCCTATTGCTTTATGCAGAACATGGTTTGCTTGTGCCTAGAGAGTGTTAGACTGCTGAGTACAGAGAGCTTTAACAAAGAGATCTCAAAGTAAACACTGACATTTGTTACTGCCTCTGTTCAGCACTGCTGAAAGTCCCCGGGAACTTGGGAAATTGAGCTGTCAGATCTATGAAGATAAAATGAAACCTTGTTCTGTGGCTCCAGTCCCTTAGGAAAGTTTTTCAGGTCATTTAGCATTAGTATTGTGAGGAGGACTTATTATTATTTTCCTAAAAATTATTCTCTCTTGCTGATAAATATAGAGTGACAACTTGGCATTGCTATTAGCCCATTTCTGTTTGGTTAAGGCAATGCCTTAAAAACTGACAACGCATTTCGCAGTCAGCTTGCCTCGTTCATCAGCAGGACAGGATGACTGATGTGTGTCAGATGTAACCACTGTTTCAATTGACTTGTAAATTCTAGTTAAGCAGATTCACAGTATGACTTGGCAAGTAAGCACAAAATGCTCTGGGAAGATTCACTTCTTGCTATTTCTGAGCATAAATAGAGCTGCTGTTTAAAAAAGGTAAAGATCCAGGGGAAAAATGAAATGACAGTGAAGCCAACAATTTGACCCTTTGGAATTGTTGAACTGGGCCTTATTTGAGATTTTGGTAGTCTAATCTGAGAGGAGGAAAACCTCAGTGATTATACATGTCTTATTGACACCTTCTTTGGACTGCTGCTCGTATGAGTTTTTATAAAATGTCTGTTATATTGCCAAGCAATTTCAGAGATATGTCATTGAAACACAGCAATAACATTTCATCCTGAAAAAAATAGTTCTCGATTTTAAAAAAAAAAAAAAAAAAAAAAAAAAAAAAAAAAAAAAAAAAACAAAACCACACACACACACAAAAAAACCACTCCTAATTTTCATAGTGATTTTCAATTCCATGATTAAGGGCCTGGAAAAGGCTCTAGGGACTTAAAGTAGGGGTGGAGCAGTTCTGACTGATGTTTTACTCTCAGTATCATATACTATTTGAACATGGGAGAATAGGGAGCAGCCATTACTGGTGTACCAGTATTTCAGTAGTAGTCTTCATGTTCTGTTGGGGACTCAGTTAAGCGGGTTTTAACTGTTCCTCATTCCCACACCCTCCCCCAGCCACGCAGGCAGTTCAGCGCATAATAAAAGTTAGGATTGGTGTCTGATTGCACAGCTCAACCTTCCCTCCAGTAAAAGTATAGCTGGGAAGATACAGCTAGTCTCTCCACAGCCCTAGGTGATTAAACTGTGTAGCTATGCTGGCAAAAAATGTAATGTAGACTTAGCATTAAATTCATGTTTACACCTTCAGGCAACTGTACTGTGAACACTGGATACAGGACAGTTTCAGTGCTTATCAGTACTTCTTACTGAATATAAAGGGGTATTATAGCTTCTAGTATCAAGTCCCGCAATCTGCATGCAGGATTCTTTTCCTTTAAGACAATAATCTCTTTTCCATTGCTTCCTGTGCTCAAATGGCTGAGGAGCGGAAGAGTAAAGGCCAAAATATGAAACATGCTGAAATCCAACATTTCTCTGTAGAGAGCTGGATATGCAGCAAGAAAAAGCCAACCTTTATTACAGAGGTATGTTATTTACAAGCTGACTGTTGTTACTAAATTAATGGAAACTTCATTACATGTAAAGAAAATTGTTTTCTTTGGGATGTTAATTTTTTTGGCTCTATGTACATTTTAGTGAGTATACTTTCCTCACACGTGCAGTCAGTACTTCTGCCAAACTATTAGCTCTAATGTTGCTAGGATTTTATTTAACTAGATGTCATTTGATTTATAATCCAGTGACTCTAATGGAAGAATCGGTAAGCCTCAGATAACAGAACAGGTCCCAGGTAGAGTAACTTCCCATGTAAATTCAGCTTAGTAAGTAACCAGGGAGCCGGTTCTATATTTGAAACGGATCAAAACACCAKGAGTCAGTATTGGCTGCTTAAAAGTACCTCCTGTTGGTGGAGTGACACTTGGACAAGCAATACAAGGCATAAAATATAGTTGATCTGGAACTGTGGCTGTCTTTGAATTTAACTATTTCCTGTGGGTCCGCAGGAGCGGAGATATCTGCAACAACTTGAAGCTGCAGTGCAGCGCTGTCCTGTCCAACAGTGAATTTCAACCCTACACAAAGTTCTGTTTCCTGCCACAGAAAGTAGCACACCAAATAAACATGCTCAAGCATATACTCATCCTGAAATAAATGTAAGAGCAGATTCTGCAGCTCGACTTGTGCAGTGTCATAATGTGTGCATGAACACTCTGATGTGAATGTTCAGTTCACACTTCTCTGTGCTGATTGACTGGTGTTAATTGTGGGTTGATGTTTCCTTCCATTTCCTTCCATGTTCCATGTGTTGGCAGTAGTGCATTAGCATTATATTCAGTTTGGTTTATTGAAGCCAAGCAAATGTTGAAATTTACATCTCGGTATCATTTCATTTGCAAATCCACCTATGGTAAAAATCAATGTTTCCCCCCCCCCCCCCCAAAAAAAAAGGCAGTCTTGTAATCTCAGAGAAATGTATGATGATGGGCACAAACTAAAAGTTTTTGTCTTGTAGCAGTGGATCCTCCTAATAAACAAAAGTTAACGGTACTTTTAAGTCAGGACTAGTTTGTATCTGGACCCTAGGATGTCTACTGTGCACTACAACATAGGGAATACAGACGAGTTGTCTGTGCTGTAAGGATTTAAGTGCTGGGAGCCCCAGGAAAAGCCTGTGTAACTTGTGTCATGATACACAAGATGGAACCTGTTATGCAACTGGTAGGTGACTTTTTTTCCTTTGAGCAACAGGAACACGGAAACTCCTGTAATCAAATATACCAGTGAGCAATATGGGTTTGTAGTGTCTGCTGCTGGATGCTTTGTAGCAAAGTGTGATAAATCTCCTACAGGAAAGCTGCATAGTATCTTACAAGGACAAGAAAGTCTTTCTTATGGAAAGACTAGAGAACAAATCAAGAATATTATTATGCCACTGTGGGTGACCTTGCTGTGTCTGTATCTTGAAGACTGGGTTCAGTTTTATTCCTTCTATTTAAAAACAAACAAACAAAAAAACCCACAAACAAAAACAGCTGGAGAAAGACAAAAAGGGCAGCTGATAATAGATGTATGGAAGATGATGCAACTGGTTGTAACAGCCCAGCAAACAAACCCTCTGTTCAAATGTGTTCAGTTAGGATTCCTGTATCATAAATGGAAGATTGAAAGCTATAAAAGGCTGGCATTGCTCTGCCACCCAGTAGAAAAACCTTTACTTAAAGTAAGCATATGAAACAAGAATGTCTTTTGGTAGAAGAGCTTTCTTCTTCTCCTATGCCTTCTATACCTTTTCTGCATCATCTTCTCAGTACCCAGTTTTATGTGTGTAAGGTCTTGCTCATTGTACCACTGAATCCTGATTAAACAGTACTTCACTGAGCCGTAGGCAGTCAGTGGACAGGACATTTAAGACTTGCCACGTACCTTTTAGAGGCAGGTAGGTACCAGCTCCTCTACACATYTGTATGAGCTCCTTCTCACGGGATAGTCACACAGGGAATAGAGCAGCACTGGCAAATAATTAATCAAATTGTAATAAAACTGTGTGGGCAATAGACAGGTTATAGACAGCTAACACAAGGGCATCGAGGAGAGAACTGAGTCTTGACACAGTTCACTTACAGCAAAGGAGAGAAAGGAGATCAAGTGATTGAACTATAACTCTGAGTCAGAAACCATGTCTGGTTATAGCTAGGTATCAGTGCCGAGTCCATCACTAAGGTGAAATTGGTGAAAATTCTCAGTTTTCAGTAAAAATTTAGAAAATTGTTAAGTCATTTTTGTRAATCAGGAGGTACTATTTTAAATGTTTCTCCTTTTTAAATGTTTCTTCTATCCTGTAAGCTTTCTTCAGAAATTGTTTAATCCTCTGAAAAGCTTATTTTTAGGGAAATTCTGTCTGTGTTTTGAAAGTATTAAAGATCTTCTTTCCTTGGAATTTGATGTCCGTTTCGGAAGCAAATTCTCACCTGTCACACATAATTTTGAGTTGGGTAACAGCTATCTGCTTTGACTGCACATCTTTATGCTTGGAAATTAAAACAGCCACAAATCCTTCTGATGCCCAGCTCTACTCAGGGAGCAACAAGAGAGATGAAAGGTTCGTCATGAATAAATGAAAACATTTTGGTTACTTTAAGCAACAAGTTTTAGCTTGTGGAGAAGTTTGATTTCAGTGGCTTATTTAGGACATGATTCAGCGTTATGACTTCAAAGGGCTGAAGGTGTCTGTGTTTGGAAGCCTTGTTAATATTAATAGGGCTACCTGCACAGGGCTTGGTTGTGAGCTGGCTTGGCCTGCCACACAGGCAAGCAGTGGTCTCTTTGGCCCACATTGTTCCCACGTTTTCCCCTCTTTCTGAGGACTGCTGCTGCTTTTCTGTGTGTTTTTAAGGAAAGGCCTGTGCCTTAATTTCTCTGGTTTTGGGGGTTGTTTGGATGCATTTGCATTTCTCTCAGGGGAGTATGTCTACCCTCTCTCCTTTGCTTAGAGGTTTTTGTGGATACTGAACTACTCTATAGCAAGACAGTAATCATTACAAAGAGCGCCTTTTACTGCAGCCCAAGGAATGTAGATTACTTTCAGAAAGCTGAAATACGGTCTTTCTTCCTTTATTTTAAATGGACGCGTTCAGTTTGTAAAGGACAGCCTGAGTTCCGTAAACGGAAACTGTTATCTATTCTTATGTGCCCTAATTTGTGCTAAGTACACTTTCAGGAACACATGAAGTAAAGGTCTGTGCTAGAGACAAGATGCTGGATCTGATATTACTTGAAGGTTTCTCTATCTGGCCAAAAGGAAGTCAAGCCACCATTCTGTATGCATGTGCCCTTTCATTTCCCGTATTGATACAGGTACGTGCTCTGCCTATACCTTTGGTTAGAGGAATACATTCTCAACAGTGGCAATAAATACTAGAGACTACTAATAAAGGAGTCGCTGTCAGTTAGAATATCTGCATATGTGTCATGGTATTGGTGTTTGCCAAGGCCTGTGCCTGTGAAAGGAGTACATTTGAATAAGAGACAATTGATTGGGTTTTGAACTTTGACCAATAAAAATCTGGAATAATACAGAAGCAGAATTACAATGCTTCTGAACTAGGTTTGTGTCTGTGTAGGCCATCTTATTGCCATTTTGCCCCTTGAGCTTGAGTCAGTGGAAGGATTCTCCATTTTTCTGGAGTTTTGATTTAGGCCCATCATGTTTCTGTTGACCTGAATTTGTCGTTGAAAGTTTGCTGATGTTGACACATTTCAATACATACTTTGATTGTCAGTTAAATAGCTTAGAAAAGGTGGATGCTTTTAAGCAACTCATTAGCAAGAGAAAGCTTTTATATGAAAATTCAAACTTGGCATGTATTTCTGGTCTTGAAATAGTGACAAAATTGAAACTGTTTCTATAGGTCATGGATTTCAATACAACCTATTTCTCTGGGCTAGCTAGGGTTTCACTTCCATGCTGCCATCTTTGAGGAGAAATCTTTAGGAAGAGGGCATAGGTACAGCACAGACCGGTATCAAGGGACGTTCTCATTCAGTTTCTAATGCAGTCATGTGTTTTTCCTCTAAGTTGTGATATCTTAAAGCACTACAGAGACACTGAAAATTCTTGCAGAACTCATTTGACTGCTGTTATTCCAGTTTCCATAATGTGTTGTGGAATCAGGCTTAACCCAATGGCAGAGAGGAGGGAGTTGTGGGGAAGTGATACAAGGATTTTGCCTTAAATTCTATTCTTTGTGCATCCAATTCTCTGCATGTTGCAGTACTTGCTCAGGGCATCTGCTTTTTATTGCCTTCCTCTTCTACTGTTACTATATTTTTACTGCTGGTTCTCTTAAACTGACATGTACTGTAGCATGTTAGTGCTATCTACATAATTTCATAGCTTGTATACCTTCATAAACTTACTGTGCAAAGTATTATTTCTTGCAAGCTGTATAGATTTATTTTTCTTAAATATACAAATTTTAAATTGTCCTCAGGACTCATGCTATTTATTCTTAAATTGAATCTTATTTTTTGTAATCCAGTTCCAACTGATAGAGCATTCCTCACGTTATACTGACAGAAATAAACACAGAGCTAGAAGTACTATCTTGCCAGAGAATTACATGAGCTTGTAATAGCCACATACAACTGAATTTTCATTTAACTTTTATTTATTGGAAAACTATCCTAGGATTTTGAATTGATTCCTCGCTTTTGTTTGCATTTATATATATTTCTTCAATAAAAAGAAGAAATCTGTTATTTCAGGCCTCATCAACCTTCCTGAAAACTAACATGAATAATAGTAGTATAACAAAAATTGAAATATGTAACTGTAGTTCTCTTTCAGGCCTGCAAGAAATCTGTGCTAAAACAGCAAGTGTTCAGAGCAGAAGGTGGCTTGTAAATGCAGCTGTTCAGTGAAACCGCATTTGGAGAACAGTTATTATAGTTATAATGTATTAACAAATAACAGGTGGTACACACATTAAAATTTGTTCTGAATAAAGCAAACTTAGGGTTAAAATGCACTTTTTTTACTTTAACGTAACTACGCACGTCATGGGTAGCGCACAGCTCTAATAGGAGCTGAGGGAAGGTTACATACCAAATATGACGGCACAAGGTGTAACATATAAATATTTAGCATATATATCTTTATCAGTTCTTATCATTTAAAAGTCATGGATGTAGAATCCATGACATAATATTGCTATTAGCAGGAAGGAAAAATGAAAATGCTTTTGAAAGCTAGATGATGCTATATGGTATTCAGCTGGGGGCTGGGAAGTAGTCAATGGTGTTTCCTAAGGCCATTTGAAGTAAAGAGGGGTGTGCAGCCATCTCTTAGCCTGTATAAACTTCTAGTTTTCCACAACAGTGAAATATTTACTTTGAGTCAAGACTCTGTCATGTTAGAAAAACAGCTGTCCACACAAAGGAGATTTTATAATGTTGGCCCAACACACACATTTAATATTTCTGCCTATATATGGGTATAGGCATATATAGGCAGAAATACTAAATATATATAGGCCTGTATGTAACATATCAAAGACTGGAAAAAGTATGTTCTGGTCTTTTTATGAAAAAGACTACATGTAGATACCAGTTAAGTTTACAGTAAGTATAAGAGATACCAATTTAATTCTTAAATGAGTAAATTTCAAAGATTCATGTCATAGTTCCTAATAACACAATAAAGATGCTTATACTTGATTATTTTCTGAAGTCTCAGTCCTAGAAACTTGGATATAACTTAACTTCTCTAAGYGTTTTGGGGTAGGAGAATGAAAGGTAGTTAAAATGCATTGCTATTAGTATAACATTAATGCTGTGCCATTAACAGATCTTGATGCCAGTTAGATATTAATTTAGATTTGTGCGTAGCTCCATTCTAACTGATGCCATAGAATCACATTAAAAGTATTTTCTACGAATAGTGTTTTCTGTTTCTGTGATAAGGCAGGTAGACCACTCTAGAGAAATAAATCTAAAAACAATCATTGATCAAAAATGATGTAGTATAAGAGATCTTTCTGTGCCTGGGGGGCGGGAAATCAGGATACATGCCTGTGTCTGAACTTTTGTCTTTAAATTCAGTTGAAGAAAATGTTGGAGAGTTCATGAATTCAGTATTTCCTGATGGTATGTTTCAATGTCATGGGAGTAGGTTTCTGTGAGACTTCTAACGCAACACTTTTTTGCTTCAGTTGGTGCAAACCAGGAATCATTGGAGACATTATATGAGGCTGTTTTGAGTAGAATTACAACTCAGCTGGGTTTCTCTGCGCTTCCAACAAAGACAGAAACTTTTTATTTCTTATCTGAACTCGGCTGAAATTTTGTACTTTGAGGTCTACCTGTACCCAAGGGCAGTATTGGTTTTTCAAGCTATGTGGGGATGTTTGCTGGCTATTAGTGCAAGGATGAACTCTTCAAACTGTGAGACCTCAGTGATGATCGTTACTCTGCAGATTCTGTTCCTGATTGCCTATGGATCTTCTGAGTAGAATTACTTTAGGGTTACTGAGGCAGAAGCTTTCAGTAACCTACAAGTCTCCCAGGAGCGTTTCTCTAGGAGTGTTAAAAGACAACGTCAGACATCCTCATTTTAGCGCTTTTCTTGGTGATTACATTTTGAAAGTATTTGTTTAACTCTCGAGTTGTTTTGTCTCTTCCTGCAACTRGATTTCACAGTAGATCCTGCAATAATCTACCCACTTCACTGACTGTTTGAGGGTTAGGAAA
This sequence comes from Phoebastria nigripes, assembly GCA_035582835.1. Taxonomy (NCBI): domain Eukaryota; kingdom Metazoa; phylum Chordata; class Aves; order Procellariiformes; family Diomedeidae; genus Phoebastria; species Phoebastria nigripes. Next base: position 1,907,993 of record JAYKAV010002932.1, read on the forward strand.
TATTTAACAATTCAGTTGAGCAGATGTTGTTAGGAATATTCTAGGTTTCTTCTTGCATTGCTTACATTCTTCATCTTCAGGAACCATTTCCCCATATTCTTTCCAGGGCTTCATTGTTCAGCATTTTGAAGCTTCTGCTTGGCATATTGAAAAGATAATTTCCTGTTGAAGGAAAGTTCCTCTCTTATTTCTTACATTACTCTTTCCTGCTGTGCATCTCTGATGTTAGTGTTGCATCTGTTTCCTTTAACCTCAACAAATACACCATTTTTTAAAAAGTCATTGTTTCCTTACATTTCTAATCTTTTGGGCTCTTGAATAGCCATTCCAGACCTCTATTTATTTTTCTACTGTGGAATCTCATGCTATTAGGCATATTCAACTGCAAAATGAATATTTGTATCATTTTACATGATATAACATTAATATGCTTATCACTTCTAGTAAATCTCTTATTAGTTTTTTGACTCATTGAATCTGTAAGTATATTGGCAGCTCCCGACTCACAATCGTTATCTCTGGCTTATGACAGTAAGATTTCACAGAGTGGTTTACATCAAAKATGATTCAGGACCATGGATTTCAACAATGAAAAATTTTCTTATATCCAATAAATAAAAATCTTCCAATATCCAATAAATGACAGATTGTTCTGTGAATTTATATTTTCGAACTTATTTCTAAGTGACCTTTTGATTTGATTCACTGAGTGCTATCCGTTGGAAACGGGAAGCATTCCTTATGATTGTTTTCTTTAAAGATCATTTTCACTAGTATAATATAATAGGGGAATCATTATACTCTATAAAAATATGCAAATATTAGAGTTGATCAAATGATATTCTGATTATTTTAAGTAAAATTTGTTCTCCCAGATATGTTAAAAATAAAGCTGAATACATATAAAGACTATATATATAAAATTGATCCACATTCTATTGCTAATTATGGATTGTGAAATAGGCATAGTATTGTCTGACTTATAACTTAGTCCCTGGTCTAAATAGTTGGATTTTGTTTTGTTTTTTCTCTCTGTACAATAGGAATGTATTTCTGCTGTGTAGAATAGGAAGTGAAAACTCCTTCAGTAATTGCCAGATTCACCTATGCAATAGAATGTGGAAAGGCCTCGGACACCACTTGCCAACCAGCTGCTAGAGGGAGAGTTCTGCTATTGCAGCACTCTGTGTAGGAACATCATTCTTTGTGTGCCTGGCAAAAACCTTTGGGAGATATCTTATTCTAGAGAAGAACTGTAATATATGTATCTGTTAAGGAAGCCAAAATTTGTTAATGGTTTAAATGGCTCTTGCTGTTAAACCATCTTCTATAAACTGATTTCAATTTGCTGTCTGCTCAGCCTTGCACATCCTTGTTTTCAGCCCTTTTCAAAAGCCTTCAAGACACTGTTTTATTTTCATTAGGGAAGTCTTACAAGAATATGGAATCTCCTTTCCAGAATATCTGAATATTTGCTTCATTCAGGAACTTTTGCTGCTTGGATATTGATTGTCTAGATTGTCTTCTGCTGGAGGACCCAGGGGAAGAAACAAAAAGGCTCCAACAAAAAATACACTTCATCTTTTTAGATGTGGCGGGCTTGGCACGATGCTCAACTTCCAACCTAATGGGTGGTAGAAAGACTTGGGATGTCTTAGCTGTTCATGAAAGAATCCTCTCCCTGAACTCCAGTTTTGTCCCAGATAACTTTATCCTTCTTGACTACCTGGCAGCTCAGAATTACTCTGTCAGGGACTTTTTATTTAGAGAGGCACTAGCACTGCTGTGAATTTTAAATGGGAAAGGGAAAACAGTTGTATGAGCCTTATGGGAAAGAACTACCACACTGGGGAGAAACACATTCACCAGTCCACCCGGTCCCGTGGTTTTGTAGCTTCTCTATTACATTCCAGACAGGTAACAGAGTTCAAGGCGAACTTTTCAGGCAACAGTGCATGAATATACAGGATCTATAGAGTCATCAAAATGCAGTCTTCTGCTACCATGAAAACCTATTAAGTATGCTTAGAAGAAAAATAGGACTGTTTTTGACCCCCCCCAAATGGATCTCTATTAAGTTTTCCCTCTGTGCAAGCAGGAGAGGAATTTTCAAGTCCCTTTCCTTTCCCAAATTCATGGTTTGGGGAGGAAAAAAAACTGTTACCATATTTCCCTTCCATTCTATTCTGCTTTCCACTAGAAGGAGAGAAGATATCTTCTTGTATCTACTACTACTTTTTTTTTCTCCTCTGTGAAGTTCTTGCTTTGAGGCCCACCCTTTGTCGATCTGAATACTTTCTGCACGGAGCTGTGAATTCTTTGATATCCCTGAAACCTTGCAAGATACAAGCTTCTTGCAGAATCAGACCCTTATACACRCAAGAGTTCCTTAGCTTTAGTTTTCTGTTGTAAAGCCTCATGCTAATGCTGAAAATGTATGATGACAAGGGACCTGTTTTGAATCTTTTTTTAAGCCTCGGATCGTACAGTGAAAATAGGCTGTACTGTACTATATGTTACCTTGATTTATGTGAAACATCACATATTGATGCCTTTATAGACAGCAACTTAGTGTTTCAGAGGAGTCTGCATGTTACGAAAAGGGCAGCAGGTGTTATTTAGACTAAATTGACCTCGAAATTGATTTCTTTATTTTATGACTTACTGAGGGGAGATTAATACTTTTTTTTCCTGCAGCCTGAAACAATTTACATGGTAATAGAAGGCATAGTCAGTCAAATAAATTGCTGGAAGTAGTAGTGTTCCAAGAAAGAAAATACGGATCTTACTTGCATTGATTCTTTCTATCCCCAGGGAGTAGCTAAGACTTTTAACACTGGGGAAAGACTGCTAAAATTTATTTTTCCCATTAAAGGCAGAAGAATGGATAGTAATGTCTGTAAGCTGACATTTACTCCAAACTTTCAGTTGGAGGGGTGGGGAGAAGGGTGTGCCCGATATAAAATTTAGGGAGCGTTTTAATGTTATTTCATTATTTCTGTAAGGGCAGATGGATAGAAGAGGAAATCATAAGAAAATTCTGGAAAGCCTGATGTGGAGACAGCACGGCTGCCCTTTATAACAGAATAGACCTTGATAATAGCCTGTAAATGGTTGTTGCAATTTCACCTTTGAATACCAAGTAGATATCATCTCAAAATACAAATGTTCGTGGAAACGAGACCTAAAAGAACTTACCTGGAGGAGGCACTGATAGGAACATGAAGTATAGTTCTATAGGAGGGAGAAAGTTTTTCGTTACTATGCTGCCACGAATGCTGCGATGCTGAAGTGATGTTATTTCCATTTCCCGTAGACTCCAAGTGCATAGTTAAAAGATTTGTCAGTGGCATAATACTTTACATAATCTGAACATGTATGAGATATTATTATGACATATTACTTGAAAACAAGTGGCAATGCAACTCCACAAAAACAATTTTTTGTTGTTTTAAAACAGAAATACTGTATAGGAAAATGTCTTGTCTATGAAAATCACTATGATCATCCTGGGGCTGGGAGTAGAGAATTAATCTCTTTTGTCTATCAGAAAGCTGCACCTGAATGCTATTATTGCAGCTGTAGCGAATGAGTGATTATTTCAATCTTTGTAATACAAGAGGAGGAGATTTGGTGTTTGGCAGATACCTGTCTGTCCAGGCCAGGCTTCTGGTGCTACTGGGGAAGGGACTCAAGCTCTTGCTAACAGGCTTAGATGAGTTTGGACTACTGTCTGAATTCTCTGTCCCCCTAAAAATAACCTTTGCCTGAGGAGTTTTGCTAATTTTGCTTTTATTTTCTGGCTCAGTGTGCCCTGGATTATCACAGGTGGCAAGCGTGTTATTAATATGGAGCACATCACAAGCTTTCCAAGTAGTTGTCCCATATGCAACATTGGTCTAAAGCTGTTTATTAATTTGTTACTGGTTGACAGAGCTGTGCAATGCTTGGAAAAAAGCGGGGGGCGGGGGGGGGGGGAGTATATTTGCAAAATATCTGTTTAAAATGGCATACTTATTTGGGAGTCAGGGTATTGCCTCCTCGAAAAGAGAGAGTTGCATAGAATAAAATCTGCTGTCTCTTTGTATGTCTGCCAGCCTGCCTCTCCTAGAGAGTTTCCCAAGAGCAACACCCCTGCAAAATGGTTAGCTTGTGGGGTTTGAATGCTTACAGTGCCCTTTACAAGCACTGTGAAACTGTGATCTAAGGTCAGCCATGCAACCTACTGCATGATAGCTCTATAACAAGAAAGAGAATGCTAATTAGAAGACAGAGTGGAAGGTAATGGGCATTGAATACAAATAGTTGAACATACATTCTACTGTATCTCTATGTACATTCTGTTTGTATGATGTGCATAATAAAGCAGAAGCAGTAAAATGGGTATGGGGTGGCTGAACTTTGGGTGGTGGCAATAAGAGAGTAGCTCAGGTGAAGGAAAAGATGAAGGCAGGAGAGTGAAATAAGTAAACATGAAGAAAACCTGAAAAGGTAGAAAATGCACAGCTTGTCAGTGATACAGCAGTGAGTAAAGATGTGGAAGTGCTATTAAATTGTGCAGAGACTAGAAAACAGAACAGATTATTAGGCTGATGGTTTTGTTTGATGTCAGTCTCAAAGCTTGTAGCTTCTCACAGCGGATAAAAGTGACTGCTTTCCTTTATGGGAAACAGATGCAATTGGACTGCAGGAATTTGTCTGTTGGCTGATTTTGACGGTAGTTCGGCATCTATATATGTCTTGTAAAGTCTGTTTCTTGGCATTTCCTATGAAGAAGTATATGTATACAATGGCTATGTTGAACAGAGAACAACTGATATTCTTGCTTTTTCTACTTTTCAGGAACTAATATGCTAAGTGGACACTCACTGCATAAGAAGGTCCTTTTGTGCTTGACTTGTAACGCACGGAGGAAAAGTTAAAAATAATCAGAATATTTTTCATACCACTAGAGATGTTAATTTTTGTAGCACATAAATTCTTTTCATGTGTCAGTGGCAAATGTAATATGTTTCCAGCTGCTGTGTTTCTGCAATAGCTGTCTTTTGAGGTAGTTTACAGACATTAAGCTTCTTTTTAGGTGAGAAAGTGGTATAGTCCTCCATATATTAATTGGTAAACTGGGATGCAGAGGAGTGAAATGCTGAAAGGTCATGTAGTGAAGTACCAGAGAATTAGTATCGACTCCCTGAAATATGTTCTAGCTACTGGGTCATAGCACATCTCCTAYAAATAAAAGATCTAGAAGCTTAGTATCTGGAGGCATACTTGAAAATAATAATAGTAATAATAATTTAAAGGAGTTCACAGCAGTTACTCTCTGCTGTCTTTGCCAGACACGCCTCAGTTTCAGCTTATCAGACTTTCATTCCCAAATATTAGGAGGAACTGCATAGCTTCACTTTGACATGCAAATCTGATCTTATTGACAGGAAAGGCAAGACAACAGGAGGCTAGCCCTGGGAGACCTTTTCAAAATATAAATATGAATGTACTGGCTGTATTCATTAGGGAAGAGACAAAAATTTAACATGCCAACTACTTTCTAACATATCCTTCTAAAAATAGTTCTGTTTTAATTACTGACTTGAGTCTTGCAATGTGTCTGTATTTAGATACCATGGCACTTCTATGACCTATTTAAAAACCTGTCTAAGCCTTTGTTTCTGTATTGTATTAACAACAGCGTAGTCAGCTTATTCTCACACTATCTGTACTACAGTAATATCCCTTTTTTTTTTTCTTCTGCATTCTGGTCTCTCCAGCTGTAACTGCAAAGCCTCCAGATGTGTCCAAGCCCCAAACTGCCTTGTGTCCACACTTGTGGAATGCCACAATGAGTTAAGACTTTGGATGTAGGAGAAGCTTCAGGAGAGACAGGAAACTAGGAATTTTACATTGCTTTAGGGTGGACCCAAATGTAGACCTGTCTGCAAGGATGATGAGCCTGCTGAGCATGCCATGAACCTGCTTGCCTGCGCAGCCTATGCTACGGTGGTTTGCAACAACGTTATATGGTTGTTGCCAAGCAGGCAAATAAACCAGCGTCTTTCTACTGGAATATGGAGTCATTTTTCATAAGATATCAAGAGAATTTTTGGCAGCTGAGAAACTGTCATCCAAACTTCCATGGCAAGTACTGAAAGGAAGTGTACTGCGCTTCTTGCCTGAGCTTCTGAAAGGCAGTGGCTTTATCATCATTCTGTCCTTCCCACGCACACCCTTCTAAAATAGGGATAAGAATACTAGTTTTCTTGGGGATCATTATAGTAAAGAGGGTCTAATGCATAAGATGAATGACAATGAAAATCTCTGTAACCAAATGTTTTACTAATGGCTCCTCTGAGCCTAATTATAGTGCTCAATGTTGATCTTTATTCTTGTTATGTAAAGTGCAAACTATTCTGTTGAATCTGATGGCTTTTATTTTTTAATTTTTCCTCCTCTCTCTTTTCAGGACTATAAATCTGATGTTATGACTCTGGTTTCCAGTGCCAAGAACGGTCCTCAAGGTCCAGTAAGTAGAAGCATTTTGCTGAACAGATTAGATTCTGTAACTGAGTTTAGATCTTCTTTTAAATTGCTTCAGTCATCAATCACTGGAACCAATTTTTATCTGTGACACCTTGCTGCTTTTGAAGTGACTGTACTTGAATTTGTTTAAATGCTCTTTAGTACTTGAATATATAGTATAGCAAAGATCTGTCTTTCCAAACTGAATAAAACTGATTAGTGTCATTGCAGTGTAAGTTCATTAACAGCCCAGTGAATCCATCTCGTGTGCTACTACCTGTATCATATCAACACAGAGACTTGGCTTCAGGTTGTGTCTCACTGCTATGCAGAGGAGGGTAGCATTTGAGTAAATCATAGGGTGGGGTACAACTGCAAGCCCCCCTGCAATCCCCTGTTGTAATGATGTCCCCAGCTGAGGGTAGATACAGAAAAAGAAAAAAACAAAAGTTTGGACAAGTTTGGTGGCATGCAAGACCAAAGTGTTTGCAAGAGTAATGCTGCTGTTTGCTTGAAAACTGAGCAGGACTGGACCAAGAGGATCTACCTTATATTGGCTTAAAGGATAGAAATAATCTAGTCTGTCTCTGTCCTATCCTGCACCTATCCTTCTTCACTTTCCATATAATCTTATCACTTGGCAGGAAACAGGTGTACCATAAAATAAGTTTATGCTAAGGTGTTATAGGCCTGATTTTCAAAGGTGCTGATGATATTCAACACTGTTTGATGTCACTGAGAGTTCATCATTCATTGCAGTCAAGTCCCTTTTAATCTTTTTTATTTTGTCTCTCTAAAACATTAATATCATGCCATAGGGCCTTTTCAAGTGCCTCCAGGTGGTTGATGCCAGTAGCTGACATTAATTTACTTTATGCACATTTGGGCTTTTGGGTTTTTGTGGTTATTTTTTTTCTTCTGATTGTCTAAATTGTATCCCCTCAGACTTGAGGTCGTAGGAATGTGTATTTATGTCAGAATAAGGAAATACACGATATTTCAAGTATTCAGCAAACCCTTTTTTCCTGTTTGCAGGCATGATGGATGCAATTTTAAACATGAACCTTAACCATTAAAAGTTCCTTGAAAGGAGGAGGTGRTTGGACTTTTTCCAAATGAACACTGTCTTTTGGTTTGAAATCACTGCCTTTTGAAACTGCTTAGTCACATTAACATAAATTAAAAAACTTTTGTATGTATTTTGATCTTTCAAGATTTTTTATATTTATCTGATGATGGTGATTTGACAGGATCCTTTTTTACCCCGTATACTAAGTTTTGGAAGAATATTTTCTTTCAATAATTCTTTCTGCACTGCCTCTTCCTTCCCACTAGAACAGCTTTCAAAAATTTTAATAGCTACTGAAAAGTTGCAGCCTCTTCTGTTTATTTTACAAGTTAACTTTTGACAAACTGTGTTGTGAGAGGTGAAGGCTTATTTTTGGAAACTTGTTTTTGTGCTTCATATATTTGCATTGAAATTAGGTTTGTATTGGTTAAAAATGAATTTTTTGAAGCATGATGTAGTGTTTTTTCTGGCTGAATGTATTTTCTAAAATAGAAAATGGTCTGCTACAAGTGCAGAACAAGTTTTTATAAACACCTGTCATTTTATATTGAAAGCTCCCTGTTCTCTTCTTAAAAAAAAAAAAAAAAAAAAAAAAGGGGGGGGGGGGAGGGGGGGGGATGGGAGGGGGGCTTTACAGAATTTGTTGGCCAAACTTAACCTGAAAGTTCTGATTTTTTTTTTTAACTTCATGATTGAATCCTTTTTTTGCTGTTGCCTGTAAGAAAGTGTCCTCAAACTTCAAAGTGTACTGCCTTAAACAGGATTTCAGTTGTCTTGCTTGAGCCTCAGTAACTTATAGACCTTTAATTATTGTTTTTGCTTATTTTTGGGTGAGGGGAAGAATTATAAAGGCAAGTTTAGCCATGTATTTTGATTTACTGAAGAGGGTTGTGATGGGAAGAGAAAAGGGTTTCATGTTTTCCATATTTCTGATGCCACACAACCATGGCATAAAAAATAATGAGTTAAGAGTTGAGCTTATTTCTCTTGAAATTACACTGTCTCTGTTGTTGCTTGGAAAATTGCTTGTTGTGATGGATGAGAAGAAACACGTAGATTTTTTCAAATGTGTTGCCAGATCATTGCTTATAGAACAATCTGGTAATAAAAGGAGAGTTGACAGATTGAGAATTCAAATGGATCTGATAATGAATTATTGAATAATGCCCCAGTTCCAGAGCCTGAAAGGCTCATTTCCAGGTGTGGGTTTTTTTTTTTAATAATTGTTGGCTGCTTTTCCTGCTCTTAGTGACAGATCCTATATGAAATTCTAATGCAGCTGAAGCTCATAGACTGAATTTACTTCTGTGTTGTATAATTGAGACTTTATTGAAATGGCTAGAGTTACAGTGATATAAAACTGCAGTGGTAACTCAGTGGTGAATCAGATCTATCAAATTTCATGTTTCTTGATAGGTATAGCTACTTAATATACTGTTTGTTAAACAATTCAAGATGTTTTCATTAAGCTGAGTGATTGTGCCTTTTAAAACCTTTCTTTTGTTCTTAAATCTCATCAGGGAATCAGTTATACCTGTGGAGCTAAGAAAATCTAACTGAAGAAATGACTATTGGGAAGCATTAGGAAGTTGTCGAACTACTGCCAGAATCCAGAAGGCTGTACTTGGGCTAGGATTCTGCCATTTTTGTCCCTTTTCTTATAGCTTCCTCTAAGTGCTGTACTCTTCTTCTATCTGTGATTTCATACACTTCTCCTAGGCTACCTTAAAATCTTATTCCTGCATATCTAAAGGTTTATGTTTTCTAAAATGGCTTTGCCTTTACCTCAGTCTCCATTTCTCAAATTCTTGTCTATATATTGATATTTGATAACAAATATCATGTACTGTTTTTAATCAAGAGATGTTAAGAAAAGGTACTGGGAGTAAAATAGGACTCTTCAGGGTAATTCAGTAGGGACAATAATGATTTTTGCTGAGAAATAAAATTGCTGCAAGAATTGCTGCCTGTGATCTGAATAGAAATGTGCTAGCTACCTGAAATTACCTTATCTCTACTGCTGTTTCGGGAGAGATATCTATTAGCTGGAGATAATGGCTTGCAAAAAACGCGGATTTCTTTAAATTTTAGATTTCTATTGAATGGAATGTATCTTAGCACCAGCATTCTTTCAAAAAAAAAAAAAAAAATCTGTCACTACCAGGAACAAGAATTGAATTGAAAGAAAAAACAACTCCTCCCTAAGCATCATCACAGAGCATTTGGAGAATATGTTGGGTGGGAGGGGAGAGTCTTCTGCGCAAGGGAGAAGGGAAAGTACATTGTGCAGATACCTCAAATGATACTGTAGAACTAATCTAATCTAAGAGAATTAAAAAAAAAAACAAAAAACAAACAAACAAAAAAGACACACACACAAAAAAACCCAAAAACTAAAAAAACAACAACAAACCCACTGGGGGAAATCCTGATAAATTCTTTTTGTAAAATTTCCAACCTAATCTATAGAACTGCTGCAAAATATAGGAAAATTATTTACAGCTCTATCATGTGGATCTGAGAGTATTTTATGGGTTTCACCCTATGTGAACTGAATTCAGAGAGGTCAAAATTTTACTTGAGATGCCTAACGTGGGAAGATTTTCTCAAGTCTTACATCACAATGTCTAGCTGCTTTTGAGTATCCAGGCACATGAAATCTGTTGGTGTGTTAATCCACAGCAGACAGGAAAAGTCAGAAGCTGTTAAAGAACCTTGACTTTTATTCCTTATGTCTTCATTTGTTTATAGTGTTATTGCTTGTTATTATTGTACATGGCTGGTTTTTTTTTTTTAATCTCATCAGATAAGTTGGCCTAATGGTTGGAGGTGCAGTCCTTGTTAACTGGAAATAGTCTCCTTGAAAATATTCCAACATTTTAGATGATGAGATAGCGTTACTATTATATGTTGTATAGGTTGTTATTATATAATTATTATAAATGTTATTTAATGATAAATGAAATGAAGACAAATCAGTTATTCTTACATTCTCAGTATTCAAACTCCTGTAATCTATTGATACCCTTTTCCTCTTCCATCAGGTTATGATTTCCGCATTGTTATTACTAAAGTAGGTGCATACCCTGCTGAATTTTTGTTATCAGGGGTTAGCCTTGCCTAGAGTGGTGATGATGTGGATGTCTACAAAGTTGTAGCTATTTTATTATTTTTAGAAAAGCAGATCTCTGGGATGAATTGACAAAGGTTGACGTTTTGATTTTTCATTGTATTAAAGTTTGGTGTCGTCTTGGCTGGCAGTAGACGTAGTACTAAGCAATGCCTTGTTCTCTTAGCAGCCTTCCTTCCTTTCACTATCAGAAGTTCTTCTGCTTCTGTGGTTTAGCYAAGGAGTTAAAAGTCAGTCTAAATAAAATAAGAATAAGCAATTTCCAATAGCTGGAAATTCAAATGCTAACAAGCATGTGAATTGAGAGAGCTGCTGAAATGCCAGGTAAAGTTTGATAGAAGATCCTTGTTTTTTGAACGTTCATGGTTTTGCTGTGCAAAGAAAATCCGGCATTGGACAGTAGCTCAATACATAGGGGGAAGACATGTCTAATGAAGAGGACATTTATGAATAGACTGAATGTCTATGTAAGTTTTTCTTTGCTTTGTTACTCAGAAAGATAAGCCAAAATGATGTTTGGAGGCTCTCAATAAAGTTTAGTTGCACACCTCTTCTTCTACTTGGAAGATTAAGGCAGGCACCTGATGGGCTAAATGAACTGAAACAAGGTTCTTTCAAAAGGAATTGCAGAATAATCAAAGGAGAAAACCAATTGCCTTTGCTGCTGTTAGTAATATTCAATTTTTGGTAGGTCTACATACTGGAATTTAACAGACTTCCAGGAGGGACTTTGTAAGCATACTCACAATCTAAGAATAAGCAAACAGAGATTAAGAAAAAGCAGGAAAAGGCTTTGTCTGCATGAAAGTTGTATAAAAGCTGTATAGAAGTTGACGTTTTTCACTGCTAGCAGTATTAAATTGATTGTGGGGTGGAGTGTGCGCCCATAGATGGAAAGCAAGAGACTGTAATAAATAGGGTATAATATACATTTCATAGAGCAGTTCTGTAAATCTCTACTTATATAATTTCGAGTGAAACTAAAGGGAACGTGATAATTTTGCCCAGCTTTTCCTTTGAATCTTTTCCTTTCGCTTGGTTTTCAGTCAGGAGTTGCAAAAATGTGCTACTGGAAAACATATGAATACAATTATGAATTTGCATAAATATTTGCACAAGCAAGATTCTAACTATTGTATAGCTGCCCATCAAACAAATTCTATTTAGCTCTCTTACCAGAATCGCATACTGTTCATTGTGGTGATTTTATCATTATCTTAGAGGCAAATAAATCGATGCATCATGAATATTAAAAATATTTATAGTTCAGTTAATATTTTCTTTGGTTTTCTTTTGTGTTCTGCTCATGTTAATGATGTTTGTAAATTATCAAAACCCAGAACTTCTAAAAAAAAAAAAAAAAAAAAAAAAAAACCAAACCCAAAACAAAACAAAAAAAAAAACCAAAAAAAACCCAAAAAAACCCCAGAAAACATGCTTCTAAAAGCCAGCAATAAAAGCCTTTGAGAAATCCTATGGATGAGAATTCAAATTAGAAAAAAACCAAACCAACCTAAAACCCCCCCGCCCCACAAAGGGCCCTTTTAACTCCCCTTAATAGTTTTGCTATCACTTTTATATATGCAATGTGTAGTAAGAGTCAACTTATAAATGTTAATTTTCTGCCATTTTTGAGGTGACTTCCAGTAGGACAGGATGTATTGCATAATGGTAAAAACAGGATTTTAGGAATTACAGTAAACTGAAATCTCATCAGGACACTTAGTTTAGTATTTTCTGTTACAGGGGAATGACAGTGGTGATGAACTCTGAGATTTAAAGTGTGATGACAAGATGCCATCTAGTGACAATTTGTAGGAAATTGTAGTTCACAATCTGTATTTACAGAAATGTTTCCTCCTCTTTTTGAGGACTCAAAGGTTGTACTTCAGAGCAGAAATTCAACCATCATTGTGTTACTAAGAAGTTGTTTTTCTGGAAAAATGTTTTACACTAGATTCAGCTTCTGCTGTATTAAATGTGGGACACTGGTGGTCAATTCCTTTGCTTCCTATACTTGCCTCTGGTTTTGCTTTGCAAAGGCAAATACTGCCACTGCTGCCTCTTCCAAATCATCTAGTCTCTCTGGTAAGCATAAAATGTGTTTCTCGGTGAATTTGGTGAAGTAGTATTTCAGCAGTTCTACTCTTACCTGGCAGAGAATGTATATAATAACGCTAGAAGAGAAGCTATTTTGAATGTAGAACATCTTAATTTTTTTCTTTTAAAAAAACAGATTAAATTCAACTTGTGAGTATTTGCATATTTTTTCTGTTCCTTATTGGAAGTAAAGAAGATTTTTACTCAGTTGCTGCTTAGAGATATTAGGTATATAAAATGACTGTTTTATTGTTTGTCAGGTCAGTTATTTTCTTTTACTAGGAAAGCACCAATTTGACAGAGATTGAAATTAGGTATGTGCTCTTTAAGTAATACACTATGTTGAATGGTACATGTCTTTTGCTGGTAATAGGCTTCTGGTTTCCCTGGAGAGAGCCAAATCTGGTTTGCAAGAGTGCTGTCTTACTACATCCTGGGAAAATCATGTCTGATACAGTTTATTTTTGTTGCAGAAGTAATTTTTACAGTGGGTTACTGGACAGTGCGCRGTGAACACTGTCCTCTTGGCCATGTTAGCATGAGTGTGCGAGGAAAATCTCTGTCTTTATCAATGTCAAATGYTACCAAGTTTTACAGGATATAATTTTGACATCTTAGAGTTCAAGTCAACAAAGTCTGGAACACATCCTCTACCTCTCTGTGAAACTGTCTGTATCACCATCTTATTTACTTTACAGAAAATACAATGTTCTTATACTAACTGCGCTTCTCAAAAAGAGTGACTGTTTACAAAAGGTGAGAGAGCTGAAGAAGTGATTTCATAAATGTACTCATATTGCAGAGTACTTGAGGATACTCTTAACCTGAAGCATGTGAACAGTCCGTTTGAGAAAGATCAGAGCATTTCATAATAGGCTAACATTTTAGCTGCAAGTAATCTATCGGACCCAGAATAAGGATTTGTGGTGTACCTGTTTAATAGATACAAAATATGTTTTTGCATGTAAATAGCTGATGACAAATACAAATTATGTGCAAAAAAAAAAAAAAAAAAAATTTAATTTGCAATTACCATATTTGGAGATTCTGGCAGTCTGAATGTATTTACGTTAAAGACCAAATGCCTGAAAACAGACTGTGTTAATTTTATTATTTGTAAGGGAAGACACTTGCTTTTTGATTTCTTTTAAAAATATTGATCCTTTTTTCCCTTGACTGTTCGTGTAGTTCCATGGGAGCTATGAAGGAAGTAATATGTTGAGAGAGAGATTTGCTTCTGAGGAAATAGCTAAATRTCCATTTAATGCAGAATAGTATTAAAAAGAAGACAAAAAGAAATAAGCTTCCAAAAGCAATCTTGTAGTATTGACATTTTTAAAAAAGGAAGGGTTTATGGGAGTAACTGAAGCAATTGTAAATTCTGCATGTTGCTCATCAGTGTTTCCCAATTTACATCCTAAGAAAACTACCAGTAATTTACTGCCTAAATAAGTTGGAAAGTGGTGTTAAGAGCATGACAATGATTATACTTGGTGAGACTATCCTGCATGATATTTTATTCTAATATGGCCAGTAATGGGTATTATAAACCTATAAGAATAAGCAGATGTGCCATAATGTCTAATATGTTCCTAAATTTCTCTAAGTTATGACTTAGATATAATGGCTTGTTGAGAAAGTCTCTATTTTTGCCTTGAATAACCTGTAATAAGCATTTTTCCTAAGATTTTTCTCGAAACGGTTTCTGAACCTGCCCATCTTTTTGGCATCTGCAGTATCTTTAATTCTGCCTTTTGATCATTCAGTTGAATGGGGCTTCTGCCTACTTGGGGAATATACAAGTTTTCTAAGTTGCTACTGTTTTATTTTATATTTATATATAACGTTGGAAGAAATCTACTGATTCTTCTTATTTGTATACAAAAAGTCATGGTACAATAAATCAGAATTACAGTATGTATCTAAGTATCTGTTTTATGCCACATGATTTTTGATTACTTAAAAGCTACTGAAAAATCTCACATGAGTAAGCTTGCCAGTTTAATGTTTATAGTGAGTTACAGCTGTTACGAATGCCAAATATTGTCAGAGTAAACTGTGGGTTTGATTAAACATTTCTATAATGATGTTATCAAGGCCTCAAACATCTGAAATATGGTAAACAAATGTGCAAAAGTACCAGTAAAGAGAAAAGTAAAACTGTGAGGCCTTAAATGGATGTGCCAGAGTGTGGGTGTTTTGTTATTCAATTTCCATTAATAAAACACTTCATGAGTGTAGCAACAGAATGTGAGTCACTGGAATGAATGCAAGAAACTAGGACTTAAGAGACTGGAATCTGATCCATAAACACCCTAATAGCAGCAATGAATGGTGAAGTTCTTTCTCAGTATCTCTGAGGAAGCTTAAAATACCAATTTTGAATCTAATATTGCTAGAAAACTCAATTGGCCTACAATTAGGCCATATTTAAAATCAAAATTAATATTTAAAACACCAACTAGTGAAACAACAATAATTAACAAAGGATTTTCAGAAAAAGGTGTTGAACACCAGTGAAATGAGACTGAATACCAGAAGCAGAATTACCCACGTAGACAAGTAATGTGTCTTGATAAGACAGGCTTACATTGGACTCTAGCCTACAAAGTGAGCAGTGTTTTAGGTCTGAATCAGTGAGATTCAGAGAAAGTTTTGGGATGAAAAGCATCAGTGTAGAAGAGAAATACTTAGGGGAAAAAATGACAACCTATTGCCTCACAACTAAAGATATTCTCTGTTTACCTCCAGTGATATAAATATCTGTGGTGTTGAAAACCTGTTCTAATATTCATAATGCCTGTTTGCTCATTAAACGAATTAATTCCTACAGAATTCTGGGATAAAAAATAAATACTGAATTGAACTCCTGTTAGCCGTACTGTGGCTAATCTTACCTCTCGGCTCATTAGTTGAGTGCAGGTGTAAAAGTTAGTTAAAGTTAACTTTAAAGTCAAATTATCTTTTTAAGCTTGCAAAACAAGTTTTTCCTCTTTCAGTCAAATTATACTGTTTTCTTTTTTTATTATTTTTCATACATAAAGTAGAATTGGTATTTTTAAATTAAAAAATAGTCTTTTTATTTACAATAAAATTATAATAGTTATTTACTCTAATGGGGGGAGTCAATGCTTTGACAAGACGGTCTTGAAAGGTACTACAAAAAAAGCAAACATTTTCAATTTTTGATAGATATTTCCTGTTTTCTGACTAAAAGGGTTCTGCTGTTTCAAATTGGTATATTTCTGCATGGAGTTTGTTTAGACCACTGTATTTAAAGGCAGAAGGTCAGATGACCTGTTTGCCATCTGTATTTTGTGGAGTATGTTGTTTTTCTTCTATTGAATTAATATATGTATAAAACAAAATTATGGATAGAAAAGAACTCACCGGATAACAATAGGATGAGATTATTTCTCCTAATTATCAGAGTTTAAGTGAGTCTATTTTTGCTTTCCCTCTTGTAGAGCAGCTAACAAAAACAGCATCCTGATCCACCTAGAAAGTATTTTCACCATAGGCTGTCAAACAGCTGCAGAACTGCAACAGGGCTGGGGGGGGTTGCAGCTTGGCAAGATATTTTAACTTTGAGAGATTGCTCTGTGAATCTTCACCCAATGACAGATGACACAAACATTCACAATACGATAACGTAGCACTTAAATCACAGAATTTCCGAAGGCACGGAAAATTTCTCATGATGCCTCTCTAGCTTCTTTTCAAGAGAACTGCTTTATATGCTCTCTGCAGAGCTACAGGACTTCTATTTGTTGCAGTCCAAGGTCAATGACAGAAGCTCAGTCCAGCAGTATTGATAATGTCTCACTGGAGGGGGTGGAATTTCACTGTATGTCTGCCTTAAGTGCGTCTTAATTATTGGGAGTAATTATTTAAAATTATTATGAAGAGTACAAGCCACAGTTTTGTTTACCTACCTGTGTGTTTGTGTGTGAAATCACGCTTTTGTGTGTGATTTCAGTGAATAACCCCAACAGCAGAAGCTAATATACATGAAGTATTCATAAAAGATGCATTTGTAGCCTTCAGGTGTTGTGTCCCTAATACCTTAAAAATATTTTAAGATTACACTGTATACTTGCTATTAATGTTAATTTTAGGAGTGTTTTTATCTTTTTTCCAGAGTCCTAAATATGTCTTTGTGAATTCCTTTGGCCCTGAACTGACATATCTCTTTTTCTCAGTYAAGAGTACATTTATTCAGTTGAAAGAACTGGGACAGAACCATTGTCGCATACATATTTCCTATATTCTGTGATTAAAAGCTTAAGTGGAAGTCAGGCATGTTTGGATAACCTCTATCCTAGGATGTAGCCAGTGGCCTTTTAATGCTGTATGCAAATAAGGCAGTGTTTGTATGCCATAGGGAAAATACCGTAACGCAAAAGTAACTTGTTGCACCTATGCAACTGTGCTTTGTGCAAGTGCAGCCAGTGTTCTTTTGTTTTATGAAAATATTGCACTAAATTGTTGGGGACCTTTTCAAAGTTTTGATTAAAACTATTCAATGAACTGTCATGGCTCACACTGAAGTGATTGGTAATTGCAAAAAGTAGCTGTGATTGGTGATTTTTGTGGTACTTGCGGTAATCTGTAATAAAGTAGAGAAATTTAGAGGATAAAGTCTCTGTGTCCTTGTGTATTACGGAATCCTATGAACCCATGGTTGCGATTTCTATATACCTGCAGACTGGATGTAACTCTTCAGGTTGTGATAGTAGATTACAAAAAGCAAAAGTATTCTTCATGACAAAACCATTAAATGACTGTCTAGTCTTCGATGTGTTTACATCTCAGTATTCTGTCCACTCAAGCCATTGATACACAGGAAAACTGCATTTTTTTTTTCTCTTCACTAATGTTCATAACATGAATAGTATTTTTGTATCAATGAAAAGGGCTGTTAGTTCAACATTTTATCTCTCTAAAGACTTAGCAAGGGCCTAAGATATGTCCAGCTTGCTTTAGGTTTGTTTAACTTTCATGTTAAAGTGTACTTGTGATTTCTGCCCTCCCCCGGGTTCTGCCTTTTTGAACATTTCTCCTTTCCTTGAAGGAATGTGTTAGGAAGTGCTTTTTGAATAAAACTAAACAGATGAGTAAGTAACTGAAAGTAAATGGTATAAATGAAGTGTAATTACAGAGGTCCTGTTCTCACGTATTGGTGCTCTTTCATCTGGTTCCCTTTGCCTGTGATTTTTTTTTTTTAAAACGGAATTATCTGAGGACTTTATTTTTTTTAATTGCTGGATTATCTGAGGAACTGTACGTTTAAAAGGAAGTGGGTTATCCGAAGTTCAAGTTCGATGTGTGAAAACATAGTATTTTAACATCATTTCCTACTTCAGCTGTAACAGAGGATCTCTGTGCTATCATGCAATCTTTGTGGACAAAACCTTTTAAGCTTCCTTCCCCCCCCCGCCCCCAGGATTGGACAGGGGAGCTTGGGTTTCTCAAATAAAAATGTTTACCTATTCCATGCTGTCAGAGCATTTTTTCTCTTTCCTATTCAACCCCATGTTAGGCTGTGCATTGTAGTCTTGTAGAACATACTCTCKTGAATGAACATCTCTGAAACCCCCAGTAAATATAGTAAAATCCTGGAATTTGACCTTGCCTTCCTATAGCATGACTTGATTTTACCAGTTCCTGATTAGCTGTATTAGCAGGTTGGCATAATTTCTACAGGCAAATTTGCTGTCCCACTGTTGATAAATGAAGCTGCTATCCCTTTAGTTAACATGTTCTCCCCAGGGACTATTATGGTGTCAACAGCATTTTGAAAAATTGCTGCAGAACTAATAAGGATAGGGAAGTATGCTCATGCACATTTCATTCATCTACTTTTCTTTTGTCTCTTTTTTACTTATTCTGTAGTCCTTTCAGTCTTGTCCAAGCCACTTGAAGAAGAAAAGCACTAGAAGATTTATTTCAGTGGTATTTCTCTTGCCTTGTTTTGTTTAGGAATACCAGTTCAAGGTAGGATTAGTTGGAGTGGAGGATTGAAGATTTTTGTCTCTTGATTTGTAAGAACTTGAACCTGATGATTTTATAGATCATTTATTTCTGTATGTTGGGTAACCTCTTAATATTAAGTGCCATCAGTACAGCCAGTCATATTGTCTTATGATTAAGAAATCACATAAATGTTACAAGGAAGAAGGAATATATTTCTTCTTTTTGGCCAAACAAAACATTGCTAATGCAAGAACTTCTGTTCTGAATGTGATGGTGCTCTTTGATAATACAGAAAGGCTGCGTGTGGGTCATACGCATCTTTTTAAAGAGCTTTTTAGGACACTTAAATATTCTGTATTTATACAGAACTTTGAAGGTTTAGGATTGAGTCTACGAGCCACAAACACTACCGGTACATGTTGTGCATATAGTTAACCTYCAGCTAAGACCCTCTTTTCTCTCAAAGACTTCCAGTTTTGAAAGCCTCTGGAGCTTGTGTTTTGTATGTACCCTATGATCCTAGAAAAGTACCTGGCCACTTTCAATGAAGTGTGGGTCCTGTTTATCACATTTGTGTTCCAATAAATCAAGAAAGATACTGCGATAAGAGTTCGCCCTCCTCAGGCTTCGAGTCCCTGCTGTTTCAAACTGCTGGTGCATATTGACTCATTGAAATTACTCTAACAAGACTGCATTGATAACACTAGGAAAGCACTCTGTGGATATACAAAGCACAAACAATGAAGTACACTAATGATGGCTGAACCAGTCTTATAGCAGAATACTAAAGAGCGTTTTAAAATTTAGAACTACAGTATGTAAGGACTTCGGGGAATTTTTGTTTTGTGGTGTTTTCTATCTGAAGTACGTAAAGTCATACCATTGAAATCAAAAGATTAAGGTCGATTCATTTTAAAAGGGGATAAAAGCAGTACTGTAGAATAGCAAGCATTTAGAATGTGATATTGAAATGAAAACCTTGATGCAAACACTCCGTTAGCAGCTTCTGAGAATGGAGTCCTGTGTGTGTGAATGGGTCCGCAGCATTACAGGCATGCATCCTTCAGTGGTTGGAAGTGGGCAGGCAGATGAATTTAGATTTCAGAGTTGGTAATTTTCTATAGGGTAGGCTACTCAGGTCAGTCTTTTTTTTTTTTTTTTTTTTTTTTTTTGCTTTCATAAAATACCATTTTCACAGCAAGAACTACAGGTAATCTTTTCTAAAGGTTCGCTCTATTATTAACTTATCTATGAAGTTGGGATATGACAATTACAACTCAGAACATTGTATTCTCTAGCACCATGTAATTCTTCATGCTTCGGTATTATCTTAGGCAAACCTAACAGTACAAACAGTTGCTTTCAGAACTTATGTACTTGAAAAATTATATTTCACACTGAAACATGTAAGCCCCTAGTTATTAGGATTAAGATTTCCTCTTCAATAGGTATTGTGATATTGGGATTGTTAAGGAGCTTAAAGAAGTTATGATTTATTTGCTTCATAAAGTACATTTTGTAGAATGTTTGTAGTTTATCTGCACATGTGACATTGTCCTGAGAGCTGCTGGTGCTTAAATCACTTCAGGGCTTCTAAAACTACGGTCCATAAACTGCTGGTGGATTATTAAGTCCCCAGTGTCTGTCTCAGTYGCTTTGCAGATCGTACCAGCTACTCTGTTCAGATGTGCTGCTCGAAGGGGTTCTTCCCTAGCCACACTACAGTATGGTGCTGTTTCCCCAGCCTTGTCACCCAACATGCTTGAAAGGCTTTCCATGTAGGAATGGTGGCCCAGAAGAAGAAGAAGAAGAAAAAAAAGTTTATTAATCTTCTGCTCAACCTCTGATGCAGTAAAGCCCTATTACTAGTTAAGATTATTTACCCTAGGCTTAAAATAATACAAAATGCTCAAGTACTCTGAATTAGGCTTTGCCTTTTTGTTTTCTCTGTAACTCCAAGCTTTCAAAGGACTCTTGAGCTGTGTGAATATATATTCCAATGTGTATCTGCCCATTTGGATTGTTCTCAGTCTTTCCTAGAGAAAACGTTTTATGTCAATCTTTTTGGAAAGTTAAGTACAGTATTATGATATGTTAATCCCGGAAGGATTTTCTACTAGCTCCCTCAGTCCTGTATAGTTGAACAAACCCACTACTGTCTGGTTGTTGCTTAGGCATTGTTGTGTGCTTAGTTCTGGTGATGATATAAGGCTGTCTTGCCCACACCGAAGTAGAGGTTAGAAGAAAGTCTTAGGCATCTTAATCAACAGGTAGCTTTGAGAATGTCAGGGCTATGTGAACATTTGACTTTCACTCCCTGTCTTCAGCAAGGCTTGATTTATATTTTATACTGTATGAAATCCATGTATCTGAATCCTCACTCTGGGTACACTTGTGCCATTGGTTTATTTGGAAACAGAAGTAAGATGTTGTAATTTTATATTTATTTTTATCATATTGTTTAAATCCAAAACATGTTTGTTTCTAGAAATTATCTTCTTTAGCATTAAAATCTGCAGGTAGCTGTTCTTCTGTTCATTAGCACTTCTCTGAGACACAGGAGCCTCAAACCTGAGTCAAGACACATTTTTGTTAGATGGTGGCCAAATCAAGAATGAAGGTGTGGTTTCTGCTGTGCATGGTTTACACCATATTCTCCTCCATGTTTTCTGTCATGCAGATATTGAACACTGCCTTTCATAGAGTACAGTGTCTGGAAACTTAGCTGAAAACAAACATTAACTTCCATGGATTTAAGATGAGGCTTTTTAGTTGTACTCTGTGTACTCATATACTGCCTATCTCTGGGAATAGCACAATGGAAATTTGAAAATCTAGAGTTGTACTATGGTGGCCAAAGTTCCAGCTCTGCAAGTCTAGTTGGCTACTCTGTGGCTAATCTGAAAGACAAAGCAATGATCATAGACTTATTTTAGGGTTGGGTTTTTTGCATTAATAAACAAATTGAATAAAAATAAATGCAGATCTTYGTGTTTTCTTTTAAAAATGCTAACAAGTACTGTTATACCACTGACCCTGATGTAGCTTCTTAGGKTTTTTTTTACCTTTTCTAGACATCCTACTATTTCCCAATGTCAAATACAACCTTTGTAACAAAATACGCAAACTGGTTTGTACATAGAGGACCTTGTAAGGCTGGTAATTTTCATGATGCAAACTTCAGAGCAAAATCAACCTATTAACTGAACTAGCAATTCAAAAAGGCAAAAGTTCACGGTAAGGAACAATCAAAGCTTTTCAAAAGGTACAATTTTTTATTATTGTAGTCCAAGTATATGCATAGTTTGTTTTCTTTGTTTTCTTCCTTTTTTCCTTTAGAATATCTGAAGTAAATTAGCATTTTTAGAAGAGGAAGTAGTTCTTAGGACACTGTTTTTTGCTTTTTAGAGAGCTACAATTTCTAATCCATTGCAATATTAAATAAAATATGAAGCTACGGAGTGGGGAAAAGAATTTGCTAGAATAAGAGCATTTATAATTACAGAGGGTTTTTTAATATGAGGAGGGAACATGCAGGAGAAAGAGAATCCCAGCCTGCAGAAATTAAACAGTTTTCAGTGAGGACAATTATGCCTTTAATTGACATCCATTGACAGCCTCATTATTATAAGATGAGACCAGTGCACGTTTAGCTTTTGTCTTCAGTCATCACTGAAGTCTGATTCTGAAAACATATTCTTCTTCCACAAAGGCTTCATTCTTTGAAGATACTTCAACATATTGAAATGATTGTTGAATTTTTGGATAACATGATGAATTAATYATGTTGTGCAGGATGTGGTGTTACTCGTGATGTGATGTTACTGCTGTGATGTTACTACTGCTTMTGTCTCTGTTCAGACCAGTTTCGTTGTTAATCTGTGCTTCTTCTCTGTATGTTTTATCAGTCAGTTTGCCATTGTAACTTCACCTTGTAAGCACTTCAGGGTGGTGAAGTTATCTTGGTTTTGGGATTTGGCACAATTGGGTTTTGATTCTTGACTGAAATAAGGCACTAAAATCAGAATATTATCAGGATATACAGATACTCATTTCACAGATCATTTTACACTTGCTTATTCATTCTTTTCTCCACTTGCCAAGTTCCATAGGTGCTGAGTTTTGAATATCTTCAAGGATGGGTATCCTACAGTCTGTCTGGGCCTCTCTTCCAGTGTTTGACCATCTTCCTGATTAAGTTTTGTTTTCATTCTATCTAGTCAGAAGCTTCTGTATTCCAGGCTGTGTCTGTTGCTTCTTGTCTTGTCACTATACCCCTGTGAAAAGAGCCTGTCTCTTTTTCCTATACACTGCTGTTAGATAGCTGAAGGGAGCCATATGTCCTATTACCCTCCTTTTCTCAAGGCTGAACAAAGCCAGTTCTCTCAGTCACTCCTGAGTCCTCAGTGCTACAGTCCCTGACCATCTTCAAGGCCTCTGCTGGTCTTGCTGTGCAATGTCCATGTCTGTCTTGTACTGGGAAGCCCCAAACTGGACAYAGGTACAGCTTCACAAGTGCTGAACATAAGGGAAGGATCACTTCTCTCAACCTGCAGGCCGTGGTTGTCTTAATACAGCTTAGAGTGCCCTTCTTCTAACAATCACGAAAACACTGAAGTTCACTTTTGTTTGCAAGTCTCAAGCAGCTGGGCCTTTTATGCACAGCCATAGTTCCTTGAGTCATATGATACTTTGCTTTTTCATCTTTCTTTACTGAGACAGTTTCTAGTCCTAGCAGTTGTTGAGAAAGACTTGACGTGTGGACCCTAGAGCTCAGGAAACAGAGGTCAACTAAAGGCAATCTTTAATCTTACATATATTACTTCCAAGCTAGTTGTAACCCCTATGGGAATGTTTGAGACGCAGCACTGGAGATCGTTTCCAGGCTTTGGACGTATTCTGTCATGCGAGATCTGAGGTTTGTGCCTGACTACAAGATGCTGACAAGCCACGGTTTAAGTACTACTTGGTGTCGTGAGTGGGTGCTCTTCCTTGTGCTGTTAGAGGCAAAACATTGAGTAACCTTCATGTTCAGAAATGTCTTTCACCACAACAATTAAGTTCCCTCAGACTGTGGATTTCAAGCAGAGCTACCTGTTAAAACCTGCTTTTTTCTTTCCTCAGCGTTGCCCTTATTTATAGGTTAGGATGTTCAAATAAGCTAAAGTAGGAAGGTAAATAATAAGAAGTAACYAATTCAGTGCTCTGTGTCCCAAGGGCTTTTTCAGTATCTCATCAACACAAAGTGATTATTTCTGGAAAGTGTACGTGCACATATTTGTACATATGTAAACTAGTCTCATGTTATTATCTTGTGCGTGGGGAATTGGATGTGGCTTAGGATCTGAAAGCCAATTTTGTGTTCTTTCAAACATTGTCCTAGTGGCATAGAAAACATTTTAGCAATGCGTTAATATGGGCTTTAGGCCCTACTGTGTATCTTTTGCATTAAAAGAACGAAGCTACTGGAGGGAAGCCATCCTTAGGCAGAAACTGAAAAAGCTGATTTGATGGGATGCAATGATGGTATTCTGCATTTGATTCTTTTTGATGAAGTTGTGTTAAAATAATACTTAGTAGCTCAGAAAAATGCATTGGTACCACTAGCAATATATAGAGGTATTCTGTTTTTAACAAAATCCAAATTTATATTATCATTTTTGGTAAGTGCTAAGTTGCCATAGGAAATACAGAAATATTCCAAGCTGGTTCAATTCTGAATAAATAGTGCCAAAACTTTCTTTAGTTACAAATATGGGAGCTACGAGCTACTTCACTTATCTTTTTCGTTGCACAACGTGTAGTTTATCACTGTTGTTTACATAYGTGGTATGTAAGTAGTGCCACAGGTTATACCGCTATTGCTGATRTTAAAGTGCAGTGTATCAAAATAATAAAAGAAAAAACCCGAATGACAGAATTTAGTCGATAACGTTATTTGCAAACTCATGCCAAGAAATGCTTGTAGCTGCTAAACAGGAAACRTTAGCACCATTTCTCTGTTCTCTCCCTGTCAAGAAGCAGCTTGACAAAAACAAAAAAAGTATTTGGAAACAAAGTACGCTATTCTTGATATATCCTCAGCAATCTTTAGTCTCCATTTTTCTTACTTGCTTTTTATAAGAATTTTCTCTCAAATACTGATTTGATGGACTGTAGCCCAGGTGACCCCTGCTATCTTATAACCACACAGAAACTCTCAAGACACCATTTTCATTACAACCAGCAGAACACTTGGCTGTGCCTGTTAAACAACAGTGAATGTTTTTACAATCCTGTCTTTAGTCTCTGGTTCCTTATTTAAAACTCAAAACTAGCTGCTTTCTTTCTCCTGAGGCAGAGATGTAGTATGGTAGATCTGAGTTGCTTGCTTTATAGAGAGAGAAAGCTAGGAGCGGATACTTCATCATCCTGACACTGCAGTGTTTGCTGCTCCCATGTAGAACAGAGCTGACGGGGAGTAGAATTAAGCCACTATTTTGCAAGTGCGGAGTTGAAAAAATAAGCAGCTTCCTGCAATTAAATGTGGAGTAATTAATTATAGTGGGAAGAAATCAATTCACTTTTAATTTTCAGGAATGATTTTTTAAGTGTGAAAAAGGATGTTAATCACCACAGTAATGATATTAGGAAAACCTTATTTAATGCTTCTAGCTGCTTGAATAAACAATAATGCACGATGTTTATCTCTCAATCCATCATTCAGTTGTTTTCATTGTCTCTTTCTCTCTCTTTTTCCACACTGTGATATTTTTGTGTTTCAAAACAAAGGCTTTCATTCCTTTCAGTTTGAACATTTAAAGTATGCCAAATGCAAATTCAACCCCTAATGTCAGTCAGCCTACTAAATATCTAATTTCTTTCAGAGTAGAATGGTATTGTATTGTTTTCTAAAACACCTTTAAAAATACACTTTAATTTCAGAAGAAATAAGATGGCTAAGATTTTCATACTACTCAGTTTTACAACATAAACAGTTAACTCTGTTATGCTCTCAGTGTACTTGCCTTGCATTCTCCGTATTTAATTGTGCTCTAGGTGTGTTAATACCTTTTTTTCTCTTAACTTACTTATAGCAAAAATGTAAGATAAGATTTTCTTTATTTTGTTTCTTTCCCTGCAGCATGTGATTTATAAAAGCAAAAGGATTTGACAATAGCTGTCTCCCAGAAGTTCTATTTTTCAACTTTCTGAACTTCCAGCATTCTGAAGATCAGCAAGTATTAGTCTCTCAAGTCTCTCTGCTCTGCCTGTCTCTTCTAAGTCCATGTATGGAATATAAATCTGCAAAAATCTCCAAGTCTTTGGATTTAACTTAAAGGTTCTATAGTTGGGAAATCTAAACACTGTCTCAGTGATCCTTTTCTTCAGGCGCTGCTCCATGTGTACTGTGAATTGATTCTCCTTTTTAAATGGAATTTATTATGTAGTGCCTGGAAATAGCGACCAATAAATTTCCTCTTTGTTCTTAGTGTAAACTGAGACTATTTCCACCAAAGAGACCCTAAAGTCTTTCCATAAATTAGGACGCATCAGAAGGAAGATTTTGAGCTAAGGATGTTATGGAAAGTCAAAATAGGTACAGGTAATCTTCTTTAGCAAGAAGCTAAAGCAAAGGGGGGGGAACAAAACAAAAACCCCCACAAATTGGAAAATATGAAACCAGCAATAGCTGTCTGCTAAAATTGATAAATTGGTAATGATGAATCCAAGTTCAATTTTGATTTCTACGGTAGGATTAACGTAGTTGTATGGCAAAATATGATTTCCAACTCTCTGGAAATAAGCTATCAGCAAATTGGCAACATTTTACCCAGCAAATGCAGTAACTGCTAATCTTTCTAAACAGTGTATTGTCCAGCTGTAAACCTGCCATCTGCATATGTATCAGCCTTGGTTTTCTTTAAAAGTTCTTTTTTTTGCTCTTTATTTAAAATTCAAAGCAGGGGGACTGTTAGCAAGATGGATCTCTAGCAAACTATATTAAATAATGTGTGATATAAGGAAATGATTAATTGGTGTTTCTTTTTAAAATGCCTGGCGGTCTCCAGACATTAATTTGGCAAATACCTAAAGCCTGAATAATATTTCTCCAAGCACTTTAAAAGCCCAGGAAACACAATAGCAAGATCTGGACCGTCAAAATAGTTAACTCAATGTTTTAGTATTTGAACAGTAACAGAGCTAAGGTAGGACTAAAATTCTAGTATCATTTCAAAGTATGTRTGTCCCATTCACCTTTATAGACTTATGCAGATGCTAATCAATCATGGTATTTTGTAGGACCTCAGAAAGTTTAAAGGTTATTTAGTTGGTGGAAGTGCTCAGGGTGATTACTTCTAGTTGGCTTATTCTGCACTTTTTTTTATAAAACAATAACATTTTATGCCCAGTAAGCTCTATTACTCCTCATTTGTTTGTAATGCTCCACTTCACATGCAGGTGCCAGGTACCTGGGTTATTATTCATTTTTGAAAAATGCTTAGCACTGTTCCTTCCATTAGCTTCTGCAACAAATAAACTCTGATTAATCATACTCAGCCATGAGTACCTTCCAGAACTGAAGCCACAAGTGGAATGTGCCACAACACTTGAACAACCACCATAATGCTAATGCTGCTCATGCTGTTTGTACAGTTCGAGTAAGAGTCTTCTGGTTAGGAGTGTGGGAAGGGGGGGTGACTGTCTTTTGGGTATTATGCATGTATTTCTCATTAGGAAAGTTGGGTATATTTAATGTCTTATTTTTATGTGGGTGTCATTTATGATTAAAATAACCAAAATTTTTCATAAAAGGACTTATATGAGTGTTATCTATGATATATAGAGCATGTTTATTAGATCAAAGAATGTGTTTTATATATTTCAGCTTATTGAAGATAATATGGTTTATTAGATCATATATTAACAGTTTTCAGATCATGTAGTTCACCATGTAGATGTTTCCTCTTTAAGCATATGAAAATAAGCAGCGATGGTTAGTGGTAACAATCACTAAACTGAGATTCTAACTACTAGTTTCCATCTCTCTGTCTCCTGACCACCTTAGACAAATATGCGTTTAGCGCTCTGCAGATCAGGACAAGAAGTCAGACATGGGTGGGCAGGAAATGTGTAAGAGTGCTGTAAGGAGAAGAATTAGAAACTTTTAGATTGAGGCACAGCTGGAGATCTTCTATGGGTAAAATGCTCACATGGGAATATGGCAGGTAAATAGCTGGACCGCTTAGGGATGACCATAAATCACAAAGGGCTGCATGAAAAGACTCATAGGCACAGGAGCCGGGGGAACAGATTTCTGTGAGGAGTCCTCTTCCTTGCGTCATGAGTTTGAAGCAGGAGAGCATATAGCTTTCGTGGAGACAAAGTATGGAAGGTAGATGAATTGGAAACTGAGAGATTGTAGGATAATTTAAATAGTAAAAAAGACCTTTTAAGTTGCTTGGCTTTTGTGTTTGAGTGTCTTTAGTTGTTGTCATTTGAGAAGGTGGTAGCTATAGGGATCTTATGCCCAGAGACAGGGACCAAAGTGCAGGAGCATAATTCTTTTCCTAATTAGAAGAAGTGAGACCAGCCATATCTGTTTTTTCCAGAAGTTCCTCAGGAGATATTAAGGAGAGACTCCCTTGTGCTGCTGTCATGGGTAACAAAATAGTTTGTGAGTGTCAGCACCAATTTTTAACAGCTGTTTCTCTGTGAGTTCTTGCCGATTCATTTGCTTGCTAAGAGGAAGAAATGAATGCCGAGAAATTGCCTTCCCTAGGATAGAACAATAAAAGACAAGAGAATAAGAGCCCTTGGACATTGAGGATCATCTTCTAGGCAGAAAAGGAAATGGCTTGGATTCGGGTAAAAAAGAGGTGAGCACCAACAGCCACTGAACCACTCACAGGGGCTCTGTTCTGAATTCGTAGGATCAATTAAAAGTTTCTTTCCTCATTGAGTTAGCTGTCACTGTGCGTTTGTGAACTGACCTAGGCAATTTCTGTTCTTTATCTCCTATGCAGCAATGAGGGGATCTTACTCTGAGATCCTTCTCTCTTAACTCATCCCATTTTGTGAGTTGAATGAGTCATATTTCGTGGAACGTCTGTCATCTCAAAGGGGAAAACACTGGGGTGAAAAAATAAGTCTTGCATTGTAGAAAAAGGAGCTCACATATTCACTTTGAAAAAGTAGGACAGTCTCATGGATTAAGGACTGGCCTGAGAYGCAATACAATTTCTGATTCTTTCTCAGACTTCCTGAGTGATACTGAGAAAGTTACGTGACCTCTCAGACCGTGTGCTCACTGCGGTGATCCTCAATGGAAGAACAGCTGGGAGTCTCTCCTAGAAAGGTTTTCTTGCAGACTCTCAACCAAAGGGATGAAAACAATCCTACCAACCTTCATCAAGCAGTCTAAGTTGAACCTAAAAATTGGGAACTGTGTGTGTGTTGTGAGAATAAATCAATACTTGTGACAGATGTAGACACTCCAGCGCTGGGGTCGAGGCCGGGGCCTGGGCAAGTTATGAATATTAGACAATACCATTTATTTATTTAGCAAGGCAGCTGTTGCTGGAGGGAGCAGTTTTGAGGCCTTTCTTAGCATTCTTGAGGAAAAGGCTTGCAGGTGCTGTTTGTGCCTGTACAGCGTGGGCTCCTAATGTAAGGGCACCTGTTGTTAAATCTTCAATGCTGAATTTGTTAGACCTCATTAGGAGGGTGGAAAGCTTTGAAGAAAATCAGGCTTAATTATCTCCGTATTTTCAAATGCTGAGAAAGGTAATGCTTTAAACCTCATTCCTTTAGTAAAGCTATCATAGTAATGATACAAGGCTTGTTGGTATCATAGCGTCTTACACTAGTGTAGAAGTTCAAGGAGTGATGACAGTTTAAAATGGAGCAAGATCAGAACCTAAGCCCAGTACCTTATTGCACAATAGAATATTGTAGATTTTGTATTCACCTCATCTTTTATTTAATTTCAGTTATACTACTTTCCCTAAAACCTCAAAGCAGAAGTCTTTACTCTTGGGGTGGTTTATATCATTACTGTGAGCAGGCACACAATTTAAAGAAGCAGCCTGCAGGATGAGTGGGCTCTGTAGTGGATGTCCATGGTAAAGTTTTGATAGCAGGGGAGCTGAGGGGAGGCCAGGCTGCCTCATGCCAGACAGACAGTTCCAGTTGGTTCCTTATTTAAGAAAGGGCAAAACCCTGCCCAGGCAGTGAGAAGTGAGGGGGGGGAAAAACCAGCCCTGTGAGCACCCAGGTTGAGAGCAGGAGGAGAGGCGGGAGGTGCTGCAGGCGCTGGAGCGGAGATTCCCCTGATGCATGGGGAAACCATGGCAGAGCAGATATTCACATGGGAGTCCATGGAGGACCCCACGTCAGAGCAGGTGGATATTACCTGAAGAAAACTGCAGCCCCTGGAGAGTCCATGATGGAGCAGGTCCTCCTGACAGGAATGGCTCCTTGTGGAGAGGAGCCTAGGCTGGAGGAGGTTTATCCTGAAGGACTGCAGCCTGTGGAAGGACCCACACTGGAGCAGGGAAGCGTGAGGAGCAAGGAATGGCAGAGAGGAGCTGTTATGGACTGACCACAATCCCCCATTCTCCTTATAGGGGGATTATCTCTGCTGTAGGGTTGAGTTCTATATCCCTCTTTAATATGTTATTACACATTGTCTGTTTTAAAAGTAGTTGTTTGGCTTATTCTTTTATTTTGGTTAGAAAGAATAATGTAGACGAAATCTTCACCTGCAAGAAATAATCACTGATAAACTGATGTGTAGGGAGCAACAGAATCTCATTTAGCCTCTTGTACTTCCAAAGTTTGGATTCGTACAGTCACCTCTGTAGTGTCTCATCTGTGGGTAGATACTAATTGAGGTTTTTATGACAACATCTGGCAGGAAGTGACATCTGTACCAGCGGCTAACAGTCAAGAAGAAAAAAAAAAAAGCAATAGAAGAGGCTGAGAAAAGATGAGGATGGGTGCGTGGGGTGATGAATTGCGAGTTATAATTATTTGCAATGTTTTCCTGAACTGGTCATGATYCCATTAATAAAATTAATGGAGTGATTATTGGGCAATGCATGAGCAAGAGAGCAGAAATTTTGGTCTTTAATTCTAAAGCAGTTCTACCATTTTATGGTGTATTTTTATGATGTACTATGGAAGACGTGAAGAAAAGCAAAGGGTAAAATTTTCAAACCTGGTTCCTCAGGGGGAAGAGACCTGCATTTAGATCCCCTGATATACCTGGCCTACTTTCCAGTAGTGATGCCTCAAGTTCCATTTAAAAAGCTTGTTTTAATGTCTGTAGCTGAAAATTAAATATGGTGCTCTTTTGAAGTGCTGGATAACAGCAGTGCATCAGCTCAGGCAGTTGGCTGAAGCTCTCTATAGTCTTTGTGGAAAGGAATGTGTTGAAGTGAGTCACTTGCAACCAGACGATAGAGGTTGTGATCTGTACTTACTAATGGTTATGGTCCTTCTTATTTCATTTGATGATGAACTTATTCAATTAGGGGAAGAATCTTAATTAGGGGTTTCCTATAGTTTTATTTTTTCCAAGTGGAAATTAGGAGCTATAGCTAATCTGCCTCCCGGTTTGTAGTACTGAATTCTTGAATGCATTTCTTTCTGGCTCTCAAGGTAGTCAAGCCACTGAACACTTCAGGATTAACAGTCTCCTCTCATGAATAGAGAGACCCATGCTACTACTGCCCTTGTGATTAGCCATCAAGAACCATAATTCCCATGGCAGCACAGATTTCAATAGTGTTGAACATAGAAGAAATGATCCCTAGCAACACAATTGCTTCTCTCTAGGTTTTTTAGAAATAGATACTTTCAAAGGGATATATTAAATGGATAATTCTTAAAAGCCCAATTCTTCCCCAAAGTGCAGTTGTTATGAGAGCAGAGAGTGTTTAACTGTCATATCACACAATAGAGCTTTCTGAAGGAAACACTTTTGAACGTGATGACAGTTCAGACCTGACCATCAGCCTGTATTATCATAACTGACACTCCCATAAGAACATTGGATCTAAAATAAAAATGAAATAATGGCTCCCATGTCTAAGAGGCATATTTGTCCTGAAGTGCACAGTAATGTATACTTACATAATCTTGTAGTTATTKTTTAGGTTTTTACAAGTATTTTTTGTGTCATTAAATAATTTTCATAGTATTTAGATTTTTTTTTTCCCCTCTCTTTTTTTCTGTCAGAGTGGAGTGAACTTGTATTCAAGTCTTTGCTGTATTCAGAACTAACATGTTTTTTACTATGGTTCATTACTTTTTACAAACACAATGCAGAGAATATGCTCAAAAAAACTATTTGAAGCTAAACTGATAAAGCAAACATCTGTAAATTGTCACAAATTATCTCTTGAGATATAAACAGTGCCAGCAAGGGTGAATGAGACCGAGATGAACAGGGTATACCTAGAAAGATGATGATACAGAGTAATAACGTTCGGTAGGAGAGATACCAAGCTGATCGTACATATCGCTGCACCTGAAGCACAGGCAAATGAAAACAGAATTGCAACTAGCATTCCGAAATGGAAGAAGGAGTTTAATACATGATCTGCAAATGCGTGAAGTACAGTAGGCAAGAAAGTGGAGGATTTAGTCAAAGCTGAGCAAAGCTGCACCCTGAACATGACTTTGTTCAACAGGTGCTGGTTTTAACACATACATCAGGTTCAACACATACCTACCAAAAGAACTGTAACTTCCCTGTGTTTCTAGAATGCCATTGTGCATTAAAAGTATGTGTTTCTCCGAATGCTATTTGTATTAGCATTTTAAATGTTAGTCTATATAAAAAAAA
>JAYKAV010002932.1:1940644-2001134 GCA_035582835.1 Phoebastria nigripes
CTATATGGTACATTCTTAGCTTACAAAAGAGACTTTGAGTTAGGGCAATGGTCATCTGGAGGGTCATTTTTCATGCTTCATTGCTTTCTGCTGGTGATTTCTAAGTGTTTGCAGTGTCCCTGAGAAAAGGTGCTATTTACTGTGCCATGATTACTGTTTTGGGAAGTCTTCTGTTAAAATGTCTATCTAGCAGTCAGATTAACTACAGGTTTAAATCCATTTACTGAGAAAAAGAGTTGGCCTCCTAAATCCTGTATTTCTAATTGGAAATAAGCATGATTTTATACTCGCTTTCCTCCATGAAGCAAGAAAGTTTAAGAATAAGCTCAGATATGCACAGATCTTTACTGGAAACCTTTTGTGTTACCTAGTAGTGCTGTCTTTTATGATTTAGGTCTGTGTCTTGATCATCTCCTGCATGTCCATATATTCCTTCTCCCTTGATTGTTCCTTTTATTTCGCATGGATCCTTGAAAAAGAAGTATTCCTTTTTATCGTTTCTCTTCTGTGTTTCTTCTCCAATATCAGTTTGTCTGGTGGAGATGCTTATTATGTTATTTAAGTGAAAAACTTCCTGCCATCTCCATGTAATTGTATGTCTTCTCCCTGGAGTTAGAACAGGTTTACCTGTAGTCCAGTCTAATCCAAGCAGTCTCCTTATCACGGTAGGAATCTCAGTGGCCTGTGAATTTCCACCATCTCTTCTCTATACAACTAGCACTGTAATACTGAGAAACAATAGTTTTCTCTGAAAACTGTAACCTTCTCTTATTCCTCTTATTTATTTTCATCTAACAGTGAAACACTCTCCTGAAGAATTGTTGTGTTCCCAGAATAGTTCCTTATTTCACTGAATCTCTTTTCTCTTGTAAAACATTTGTCTCTGTAACAATTTCACATCCTTCCACATTGTATCATTTCCCTTAGTTTTGCAGCTTTTCCCCAGGCATCCAGGACACACTGTGATCATATTGCATCTGTTGGCTAAGGACATTTCCCAACCCATTGCTGAAAACATTGTGTATTCAATTACAGGTATTTTTCATATATACAGTTACAGTCCACTTTGTTAAAAGAAGACAAATGACAAAAATCAAAAAAAAAAAAGCTTATACTTCATATACCTTTGGATAAATACGTTAAAAATACTGCCAGAATAAATGAAAGGAATAATGTTAGAAAGAACCATTAGAGGCAAGGAGAAAAGCAGAAAGGGCAAAAGGAATAGATGCTGAAACAGTGGTGGTTTATTATTGTTGCTGTTAATGGTTTGTTTCATTACTGGTGTTATGCTTTAAATTCACTTTTTTTTGTTTTAATTTAGCATTTCACTGTCTTGAAGTCTTTTACCAATAAATTGTGGGGTACAGAGTCTCATCTCTGTCTCACAACCAAATCAGAAAAGAATGCTTTTGAATTATTATAAATATTTTCTCCAGAACCTGATGAAAATATATGTTCTTGTCCCTAGTGTTACATCTGTCATTCTCGTTGTGATCTAGTCACCAAAGAGGTCTTAAGGGACAGTCTCTCTCTGCCATGTAGAAGTACATCTCCCATAGCACATCCAAAAGAATAAGAAAAGAGAGAGGTTGCTGTCAGCTGCACTGAGTTTTTCAGAGGAATTTGCAGAAAAGGGACTGTGGATATGGCAATATCAAGAGAGAAGTATAAGGGTAAAACGTGTCATAAGGTGAAAGGGATAGGACAAAGATCGTTAGAACTGCCACATGCTCAAGCCTGTCAAAGTTTTACAAGAGAAATATTGGAGCAGTGCCAACGTTTTTAGGAATGTATTGATACCAAAGCACAGAACTTGATGGGGTTCATAAAGAAATTTTTGTGACATTTTTCCTGATAAAAGCGTTTCTCAAACCACACACCACAAAACACAGGGCTACCAGGGGACTATAGCCTCTTCCAAGCTCTTTGTAGACTTTGATGAAGATGACATTGCAGACAAAAAAAAAAAAAAGACTTGTGATATGCACAGGCTTTTGGTCTTTGAATGTTGTACTGACTGAATGACCTTGTGATAAAAGGAAAGTGTTCAAAACAAAAATCTGTAGATGGACATTCTGCTTGATATTTGCAAGGTTATGGATAAAGCTTTTACTAGGATTAAGTGTATATAGCACTCTTCTACTTCCTTATATGATTTGAAAGTGAAGCAAAAAGACGTGTTTAGAAATTTTTGCAAAGCCATTTTAACAAAAAAATAACAATTTGCAGAACTTGAAACTGTAAACAATAGAGAACTTGCTACAGTAATGCTCCCAACTCTCATAACACTTTAAAGAAAAGTTTTGAAGTTGTGAAAGCATCCACTCTATTCTATATATTTTCAAACTGGCACTTTTTTTCCCCAAGTTGATTTAATTATTCTATTTTGAAATTTCAATTCAATTTAGAAACACATTTAAAAAAAGAAAAAGTTAAATATAAGTCAAAAGCATATCAAAACTGTTTAACAAAGCATACTGATTGACTTAAACTGACAAATTCAGTGCATTGAAAATTTTGACATTTTACTGAGATTCAGTAGGCAAATACATTTTGATGTCTTTAACATTTTCATGGGCTGGGGGAGGGGGGGGAAATTCTGCCCAATCTACAAAAGAACAGATTTTGCTATCAATCATAGATACATTAGTTTCACTGAATAGTACTGCAGAACAGACTCCAACAGTTGCCTCCCTTTCTGAATGTCATTTCCAAGCCATGCTATTCTATTTTTGGTTTTGTTGGTTCTCATGGAAGTGAGAAATTTCAGTCTACAGAGTTAGAAACAGAAGACACAGTGAGATTTCCATACACACTTCCATCATCCAACATTTAAACTAAAGTCTCTATGTCTCTATTTAAATGCTTTACAGTCCGTTCCAGTTCACTGTAGCTAGAAATTTATATAACTCTTTAGATCCTGAATTGAAGGAGACAGACATAAAAGTTTTATCAAATTTCTTTTACTAGGGGATATGTGATCAGGGATCTAGCATTGAAGAACTGTCCAATTTAGAAAAGAAATACATGTGGTTAAGTGTATCATCTACATATTTCTGTATGTTGATAGTGGCTGTCAATGTAATTTATATGTAGAGTATTCTACTTCAAATATTTTTGATCAATATCTAGAATGTGTTTGGTAGAGTCACCACTATGTTGTTGTTTGTTTTATTTCAGTTTAAATCTGTCAAAACCAATATTCTAAATTTTTGATCTAAAACTTAGAGGTGTTAGTATCTGACCTGCTGGAAGTCTGTGTGGGAAATTAAACCTAAATTTTGCTGATTTCCAACTGATCTTGGCTACATCAAGTTAACATAGTTTTTTGAAATCTAAATGTCAGCAAAGTGATTCTGTTTTATCCAGCCTTGGGGATGGGCAAACCAAGACATCATGGGTTTGTAGGATGCTTTGGGTTCAACTTAAATGTAATGTTTTTTGGCCTGTTTGTGAGGCCAAATCAATATAGTATTTATAAATAAAATAGTTTTCAGATCACCTCTAATAATCTATTTGTTTTTCACATTATCCTTCTTACTTCCTTTCCCTCATTTTTTCCCCCTAATTGCATCAAAAACACTATTTCAAAATGAAAGGTAAAAATGCAAGGTTAGCATTTCTCAAATGTAAATGAATTTTTAATGAATTAAATATTTTGATATCTTGCCACACAATCTCTGGCCATGACATCAGTAGCAGTTAATATTCTTATAGATATTCTTCAGTGCAGCGCTATGCAGGAATAAATACCAGCTCCGCTCATGAATGGAGTGTGGAGGGATGTCGGCTTGGTGTTGATGTTGCTTTTGAATATGCTGATTCTGTGTCTGGAGTTAGTTTGGGATATACTGGAGATCTGTGATCTCTACTGCACATTAGACATATGCCCGGAGTGAACCAACATGAACCAAATACATAACTCTCTGAATTTTCCTGGCCTTAGATCTACACTAAAACAACAAAAAGGAAAAAAAAAATTTGGTACCGGAATTAATCAGGGACTAATGCAGCAGAGCATTTTGCATTGTATCTTCATTAGACCATTTTTGCTTTCCTCTTTTGGAAGGTTCTTTCATTTACAAATTTCAAAGCAAGATGACAAGGAGAGCTGGTAATGCRCTTTAACCAATGCAGCACTGAAATTCAAAGGCAAGGACACAGGAGAAAGATTATCATCTTATTAGCATCGGAAGATAAAGATTATCAGGCTGCAATGATCCATTATTTATAGGAATGCTGTCCCTTTCTGTACGCTTTACTGAGGCATTTAATGTATTTGTGCTAGAGATTAACATTGATGTTATTTTCTTTAATGCCTGTTTTTAGTGTATGCTATGCAGGTTGGCGTTCAGGAAATTCAGCCAGGGGAGAAAAACAATAGTATCAATTAGGAATGTCAGTCATGGGTGTTATGAAATTCAAAATTGCCAAGTTTCCAGTGCAGTTTGGTTGTGATTATAATAGACTGTGGAGACAAGCTGTTCTCTGTTCTCTCTAAAGAGATGCAGAGTTTATTGGACTTGTTATCAAAGTGCTAATGCAAATCCTGGTGAATGGAATACTGCTTCTAGAGTAAGCTTTGGATTTTTTTAATTTTGTTTTTAAGGATCGGTTGCCACAGCTAATTCATCAATAGTAGCACTGGTCTTTTTGCCAGTGCTGTTCATCACAGGATCTCTGTCTGCTTCATAATTTACCTTCACTTCGCAAATGAGAATTTTGGTATAATAAAGCAAAATGAATTTAATGGGGTTTATCTGAGTCATCAACAGAGCTGGACATTGGGGTTGGGTTCCACCTGAGTATTGCTTTTTTCCTCGGAAAGTTAGGAGTCAAACTTGCATGCTGCTGAATTTCTGAGGAATGGTTTTTGATCTGGTCTGCGGGCTGCTGTAAGGCGTGTACAATAAAATCTACGTAAACCATACTTGTGCTCAGGGCGCTTATGTTTGCCATACAAGGACTTCCTCTCCACTGGAAAATTCATTATCTTCCACAAATTGAAAAAGTTGAAAACCACTACAAAGGAAAGATGGTATTCTGACACTGTTAGCAAGCTTTGCCAAAAGTACTTGGCTATTTGCAAGGTTGGGCTTTGAGCCTGAAACGTAAAAAAAGGGCATTTTATTAATAGCAATTCCATTTAAAATTTGTTGTCATTATTTTTAATGAAGAAAAGTCTTCACAAAGTTATGCAAATCATAAGCAGTCTAAGAGTTTCTCTTGCAAAAGGAAAACATCAGGCTTGGTCTATATTTGCATTTGAGTAATGCATTAAAAATCAATGAAATCCATTTGAATAATTGAGGTAAATTAGTGGTAGCGAACTGGGTTGTCCTGACTGAGGATGTAATTAACTTAAAACTAGATAATTGCAAAGTAATTAGAAACAATGTATGCACTCCATCTTGTAAACATTTTATTTAAGAGTTGTTGGGAGTTGAAATAATAAGGTTAGATTAAAATCAAGAATTGAATTCTGGGAACATTTGGAAAATAACCTAGAGAATGATCCTAATATAAGAGAGTATTCTCTTTCCATTTCCCTGACATGGAGAATGAAAAAGAATAACGTTTCTTGTTATGTTTACAGAGCTTCACTACGGTCCTTCTTTAGGACTTCACTAAAGTCCTAAAGTAACTTCTCACATTAAGGATTTAATTCTAATACTGTTGATGTGAACCGCAAAAATTCCATTTGCCTGAAACCCAATGGCTGTGTGACATGGACTGGGACACCTACAACCCAGGGCATATGATAGATGGTTTAGCAGAAATGTGTCCACCTACACAAAAAGAGGCTTCCATAACCGAGTGTTCAGTTGCTGATTTTAGTATAGATTAGGCGCTGCTCAAACCACAGTTTTTGTCACAGATTTGTATTTCCAGCATAGCTGTTAAGTTTCTGAGATTTTGCTGGTGCCAGGCTGTTCAGAAATAATCAGATAGTTTAATATCAAAAGGGACATAAAAAACTTAGATTTCTTGAGTGTATTTCTACAGTTTTATTTTAAAATTCCTTTAGTGTATATTTGTCTGTAAAATTTCAAATTATTAAAATGCCTGGCTTTAAAATATTGAACAAATGTTTTAATAGAAAATTTGCAAGGCCTCACTCAAGTAATTTGGGAAGATTTTCTTACTGGCAGGCAAGGAAAAAGTAAAAATAGGAATGTGCTTAGAACTTCCAGGGGTGGTTTTTTTTGGTTGGTGTTTTTTTGTTTTTGTTTTAGAGCTTTTATAAACTCACTTAAGGGTAAGTTAAAAGTGCTGGCATTTATCATTGTAATGGAATGGAGAGACTTAAATGTTGGGAAAAGTTGCCATGACTGTCAGTTTTAACGTAAAAGCAGATGAACAGAAATTTCTGCAATTATAACTCTTAACTTATGGACAAAATCCCTGAAAACAGTTCATGAGCATTTACTTTTCCTCAGATTATAGAAAAGATTGCAGTGCCGCTTAGCTGAAATGTTTATTGCTGAAGTGTTTATTTTAGTATTAATGCTTAAAAGCCAATACAAATTTAATCTTTTCATAGCCTTAGCATTTTGTAATTCAGAATGAGTGATGCTATGAGTAATGGTAATTCTGCTGATTGCACAGAATTGAGTATGAAATACTTTAATCAATGAATACATTACTGAAATATTTAAAAAGAAACTGCCAGGTTTTCAGGCCCTAGTTGTTTTTACAATTTGGTGGCTTTATTTTTATTTTATTTTTATTTTATTATTAAATCAAGGGAAACTATTTTGTATGTGAATGGAAATACTCTGAATATGCTTTAAAGTGAAATCATTGGAGGGAGAGGAATGATTAAACACTGCATAGATAGTATCATGCTTGTGAAATAAGGAACAGCTTCAGTCAGAATATAGAAAACAATGAATGTGGGACTCCTCTACAGTAAATTAGCGTTCTGCTCACTTTGTTCAAGCAAATGGACTGAACTTAGCTGTGATGCATAACTAGAAAGGTGTTACTGATATGGTGTCCAGTGAGGACCAGTATACAGTGTTTCCAGGCAGGTGCAATATAAATGCTAGAGGATGTATTAGGCAATTTTAAACTCTGAGTCTCTCTTTAGACTTGCATCTTATCTGGGTTTGTGTAGTCCCTTTCCATTGTCTAAGAACTTTGCAAAATCAAGATTGCCGGAAAGTCCTGAAAATAATGAAATATATCTTTTGGTTTTGATCAGCTCAAGTTTTATAACAGTGAGACAGTTTTATGTGTCTTTAAAAGTATCATGATCTGAACCTGATGCTCCACTACTAAAAGGGACTTGTAGATGATACAGGGTGAAGACCAAAATAAAAAAAATAAAAAACCAACCAAACCACGGTTTGCAGAAGCATATCTGACTACACGAGGATCTTCTTTATTTCAGAATCATAACAATGCAGCATTACATTTATAAAAGATACAGCTCATTGTAACATATGATTCCATTCAGGGCATTATTCATTCCAGCCTCAATGCCCCTGCCCAAACCTCAGCCATTCAATTTGCAACATAAATAAGACTGGTCATCACAGCATTTAAAGTAGAATTAAGTGCTGTGTTGGGTTGTGCAGGCAGATAGAAAGAGAAATATGGGTAGAAAAAAAAAAAATTATAACAAGAGGAATGGTGACAGCCAGCTACCCTAGTATTCATGGTGGACTAGCAATAGAATAGTGGATCAAGTCTAAGTACTTCAAACTGAAGACAATTGGCAATGCTCAAAACACAGCTGTCTTAATCCTAGTCAAACCTATACTTTAAGCCAAATAATAAGAAAAACAGAAAACATTGAGGGCAGAATAGATTTATAAACATAAACATGGAAATTGAACTTGAATACCAAGCAATTTTTGTTTGTTTTGCAGTATCACAAAACAGCAAATGCAATGGTTTTGGAAGTATCGCAGAGATTTCCAAGCCTGTACAACAGTTCCATCTGCCCTGAGACTTATGAATAATTACATCTGCTGTGAGAATGGAATTATGGACATTTTTTCTTTCCAACTGTTTTTTAGTAAACTCAACTGATAAAAATGCATGTAGGTTCTTATGACAATAAAATTCCCTTTGGTAATAGTGAAATAAGTAGATTTTACAGTAGGCTGTATAATCCTCTACTTGTGGAAATACGATGTAAGGAAGTAATCACATAGCACTGATGTTATGAAGATGAGCTCTTGGCACTTGCTGAACAGTATGGCTAAAACATCTTTTTTCAGGCTAATCTCTGAAGCAGTGTGAACAAAGTAATCAGATTGAGATAAAAAAGTTGAAGTGGATCATCAATATAACAGGAAAGGTTTTGAGAACACTTCAAAAGATGGAAGAGAAGGGTATATTATCTATTTCAGTTTTTAATCTTAGTTGATTCTATTGTGCTTTTCTGAAAAATGACCCATTATTTTTCTCAAGAAGAATTCCCAAGTGAGACCAAAGTTGTGTGCTAATACACTGTAATTAAGTGAGGTAGCCAATTTTTTTGGCTGATACAAACTGGAAATTAATTTGGTTCAAAAAATCTGTGATTGAAGTACTGTTTTAATCAGAAAATACAGATTTCAATGTTGAAAAAGAGTATTTTTGCCAGAGGCAAAGCATCATAATGATTCTTAGTAATAATTTTACTACTTACTTTACTGTAAAACTGTATTTTTTCAAAGTGACATAAGCTATATAAATAACCATTATAAAAAATAAAAATTGAAATTTAAGACTAAAAGTATAACATGTACTTTAGAAATGCACAAACCAAGAAATAGGTTTTTCGTGTTAATAGGATCAAAAGGTGATGAATATGTGTTTGAAAATAGTTGCCTTCGTAATTCACTTCAGCCTGGATTATGACAGAAAGAGGGCCTAACAAATGTTTACTAAAGCTGCTACTTCTGATATATTTTTACCGCTGGTTTATTTTATTCAACCGTAGAGATAAATGTGTCTTTCTTTAACCTTTCCTTAAGACTACCTAATGTAATATTCTATACACTTCAGTTTCTTTGTGTGAGTTAGATCTAAAGCCTTTGGAAATCAGTGACTGCCTTCAGTGGGCTCTGGGTCGGATCCTGAGGTGACCCTGGTGACTGTTTGACCAATATGACTTTTC
Source organism: Phoebastria nigripes (assembly GCA_035582835.1). Taxonomy (NCBI): domain Eukaryota; kingdom Metazoa; phylum Chordata; class Aves; order Procellariiformes; family Diomedeidae; genus Phoebastria; species Phoebastria nigripes. The sequence goes on from JAYKAV010002932.1 coordinate 1,949,763, forward strand.
CATGACTGAATTTGCAGTGGAATGTTGCCATAAATTTGATGGCATTTGAATACAGAGGTAAATTTAAATAGGCAGTGCTTCAAGATGAGTTGACTCATTATCTGAGACGGTAAGAGTCGCTATAAGGAGCAGGGGCAGTTTTGTCCAGGCTTTTCACAATTACCGAAATGTATTCGGTGCCATTGATTTGCAGAGGTAGAGGGATGGAAGATTCTGGGTTTTGTCATTTTCATCTAGATGGCATTTTCCTGCTTTGGAAGTCAAATCAGGTTTCAGAGTTTGGTTTCAAGCATTGTGCAAAAAATTTACCTAAAAGTTTTATAACTCATCTAAGAGCAACATTTTGTTAAATTCTCTTTAAAGTCATGGTACTTGTTACCATATGTTAACCTCTGTAAAAAAACAAACAAACAAACAAACAAACAAAAAACCCAACAAAAAAACAAAAAACCAACAACAACAAACACAAAAAACCCCCCACAAACACCCAAACTTTTCTTTCTCAGCTGCTTCCCAATTTGCTATTCCATCCCAATGGGTTAACCTCTATTTCTCCTAATGCTGGTAAATTCGTATAGTCATAYGCTTAGGGCTCATCTACAATTTACTGCAGGGGCCCGTATTGGGACTGGTACTGTTTAATATCTTCATCAGTGACATAGACAGTGGGATCAAGTGCACCCTCAGCAAGTTTGCAGATGACACCAAGCTGAGTGGTGCGGTCGACACGCCTGAGGGACGGGATGCCATCCAGAGGGACCTGGACAAGCTCGAGAACTGGGCCCCTGTGAACCTCATGAGGTTCAGCAAGGCCAAGTGCAAGGTCCTGCACCTGGGTCGGGGCAACCCCCAGTATCAATACAGGCTGGGGGATGAAGGGATTGAGAGCAGCCCTGCCAAGAAGGACTTGGGGCTACTGGTGGATGAAAAGCTGGATATGAGCCRGCAATGTGCGCTCGCAGCCCAGAAGGCCAACTGTACCCTGGGCCGCATCAAAAGAAGCGTGGGCCAGCAGGTCGAGGGAGGGGATTCTGCCCCTCTGCTCTGCTCTGGTGAGACCCCACCTGCAGTACTGCGTCCAGCTCTGGAGCCCTCAGCACAAGAAAGACACGGACCTGTTGGRGCGGGTCCAGAGGAGGGYCAYGAARATGATCAGGGGGATGGAACGCCTCTCCTATGAAGAAAGGCTGAGGGAGTTGGGGTTGTTCAGCCTGGAGAAGAGAAGGYTTTGGGGAGAAGGCTTCATTGCAGCCTTTCAGTACTTAAAGGGGGCTTATAAGAAAGATGGGGACAGCCTTTTTAGCAGGGCCTGTTGGGACAGGACAAGGGGGAATGGCTTTAAACTAAAAGAGGGTAGGTTTAGACTAGATACAAGGAAGAAATTTTTTACTCTGAGGGTGGTGAAACACTGGCACAGGTTGYCCAGAGAGGTGGTAGATGCCCCATCCCTGGAAACATTGAAGGTTGGGTTGGACAGGGCTCTGAGCAACCTGATCTAGTTGAAGATGTCCCTGCCCATGGCAGTGGGGGTTGGACTAGATGACCTTTAAAGGTCCCTTCCAACCCAAACCATTCTATGATTCCCCAGCTGAGTACCAGAAACCAGGAATGTTTCCCCCATTCCTTCCCCCAAACCACCTGCAAGCCTTCAACTTCATCTCTACAGTTTGTTTCCTGGTGCAAAAACTTTGGAGAACAACAATGTTCTGTGACATGAATAAGCCTCAAGGATTAAGGATTAGTATTTGACAATAATTGTTATTGTATTTTAGGTTAGGCCTTCAGGTGCTAATTCCAAGCTATAACACAGTGAGGCAGGGAATAAATTCAGTGATCTGCGACTTCCCTCTGAGAATGCTATGCCTCCAGCTTTCTCACCGTGAAAGTTATGATTTTGCTTGAGTGCTATTTATATAAGCTTAACTTAGTCTTGCCTGAGAACAGAGTTCCTTTCGAGGCAACCAGAGGTAGGATGATGGTGCTGTTTCATCCACATATAAGCAAAAGCATTTCAGCAAATTTCATTTTGGCAAAATGTCTAGTGCTGTATTTGTAGAATTAGTTACGGTTTTAGTAGTTTGTATGGTAAAGAGAAATATATCCTAATAATTTGGTTTCCAATTTTTTTGCTTAGACTCTTGCTACAAACTCAGTTCATGTTCTCATTTCTGCATTTAATATTTACTGTTGACATGAACACTACGAAGTAATTATAGTCTCTTGGCTGTCATGGACAATGGAATTGCAATTTTTTTCATCTTCTACAGAATCTCCTTATAATCAGTTATTCCATTGTAAAATGCCAGTAGGGTCTGGCATTTGGTACTGTTCTATAGGTTGGATGTGTTGCAAACCCAACTTTTTTTACTGTTGATTTAAGTTTCTTTTTTCTCTTATCATACTACAGGCATTTCAATCTAATTATCTTACTTTGATTTCTTATTGTATTTCTAAATGAAAATTTACAAAGCATTTATTATCATATACAGTAAAATATCAATCTGCAAGAAAATTAAGTTTCAATTTAGAAAAACTGTATGTGTATCTTGCATTAGAGAGATAGTTACTATAATGGCAAATCCATTTTAGGAAAAATGTGACCATGCTGAAATCTATGCAGAAAAGAGCAAAAAGAATTCGTCAAGGCCTGCAAAAACATGAGTAGAAGTAACTAACTTCAAGTCAGTCTATTTAGTTTGTGTATGCCTGAGGTGAATTGATGATGGTCTTCTAATACCACTGTAAGGAGATCACCTCTAATCCAGAAGAAAAAGGGGGAACAAGATCCCCGAGTAAAAGTAAAACTTAAATTCAGACAACAGAAAAGATGTAGATATTATAAGAGTGAGAGCAGTTTAGCCTTTGAACAACTTACTTAAAGATGCAATACGCTCTCTGTTATTTGACATTTAAATATGGATGCTTTCTGCATAGTACATGGCAAAACTCTGAAGTTCTTTGTCATGCATAAGGCTGAATTAGTAGGTTTACAAAGTATACAGCTCTGACTTAAATTTTATTAATCGAAACTTGACCCATATGCTGAAAAACTTTCATGTTACAAGGGAATAAAAATTAAATTATGCAAACTTTTATTTTGTAAATATGAGTGATACCGATATCCCCCATTCATCAATTCATAGGCGTGGTTGGTGATTCTTTCTGTATGTTACTGCTCACTATATTTAGTGGGGTATTTGTATCTGACTTGTAGCTGGGATAGATCCTTCTTCCCTGGCTATTTACAATAGCTCAACACTCAACCAGCATCATCTACGGTAATATCCAGTATTCTTTATGGAGTAAATGGGACAGAATCAGTAAGAACTTCTTTTACATTAAGCCTTTCTAGGGTGATACAAAAATTCATAAAGCCTTTAAGAATAGCTTTTAAGAACACTAATTGAAATTAGCGTTAATGTAATGCAATAAGCCTTGTTTGCGTTAGCTTTTTTAATTAGACTTTTCTGAAAGCAGGAGTTTATAGCAAGCTTATAGTTTATTTCCTTCAGTCTGTTTCCCAGGAATATAAATGTATATGTTCACAGACAAGCGTACTTTTGTATCATCATCTCACTTTAAGGTAACCTTCAGTGCTTTCTCTATCCTGTCTTGTGATTTCTCTATCTACAGAGCACTGTGGTCAAGCCTGGTACTCTCCAGGTTGCCCCTGCCCCTCAAAACTTGATTACTTGTCTTCCTTGCTTTTCTGATGATGTTGAACTCCATAATCACAGCACTACTTTAGCTAAGGCTGCCCTCAACCTTCACAGCTGTTGCTAGTTTTTATTTTTGCTTGTAACAAGTCCAATAGAGTATATCCTCTAGTTGGTGTCTTGTCACCTGTGTTGTCTTATTGTCACCTATGCTAAGACATTGTTTTTGACTTACACCAGAAGTCTCCTGGATTGCTTGGTCGAGCCCTATTGCCCCTCCAGGAGGTATTAAGGAGGTTATGGTCCCATACAAGGGTGATTGTGAGGTATTGTACAGCTGCGTGAAGAAGGCTTCTGCTTCTCAAAAAGACTTGGTAATAACATGACAGTATTATCCCTGTAGAAGAGAAACAGTTTTTCTTAATCCTTTCTCTTCTTCCTGGATTGGTGATGGTTCACCTGCTTCGTTACAAGCAGATGGGCATTGTGTGTGGTCCACAAGTTTCCTGTTCAGAATTCAGTGTATGCCTTTGGAGTTTTGTGACTGGTACATTTTCCTAAATGAAAAAGGGACCTACTAGCAGATGAAGGCTAATACCCTGCTCCCCGCCTTCAAAATATTTCTTTCTCTTGCTGCCACTCAACCACAGGTACTGCTGGAATGCAGCTCCCTGTTCATGGAGGTACAGGTGTGTCTTCTCTCTCGGAGAGGACGAGGACTGAACAGTCCCTGTGTGCCTCTCTCCCAGGAGTGTTGTACTCCAGCTTCGAGAGAGATCTGTGAAGAAACTTTATGCTGTTATGCTCATTCTGTAGCTCCTCTTTGATAAAGATGGCTCCGTTGACGCTGACACGAGCATAGCGCTTCAGAGAAGGTTTTCTGGAGACACTGTAAGAAAAGACTGACTTAGCTACTCAACTGTGGAATAAAAAATTAGAAGGAAATACGTTCTTGTARATCCTGTATCAGAAATCTGTGGCGTATGCCGAAGTCTGCAGCTTTGATGTGTGACATACTGCTCTACTGGGCATGTTAGAAGGGCCTAAAATAAATATATATCAGTTCATCCACCTGTATTTTATATGAATGCAATACTAATCCTTAAAATATAAAGAAATGTACTAACAATATGCATGTGATACTTATCCTTCAGGATAAAATTTTAGCGTATAAGTTGCGGTACAGTAATTTGATGGGGAAGCCGCTGCCAGCCCCGAGGAACACGAGGCGTGTGAGCTAACCGGGTGGTCTCAGGGGTTTCCGTGCCCCGGCCCGTGTGCGTGAGGGACTGGCCGGCGGGCGGCAGGTCCTGTGAGAGCAGGGCGGTGCCGGCAGTTTAAAGGGTAGGAAGCCAGTGAGAGCAGCTGCCATTACGGTGAGGAGTGCGAGGGGGTTTCAGGGGGGCCGGGTTTGTGGAGGGGTCGGGCAGCAGGCCGCTGACTTGCAAAAGGGGTGGGCGAGAGCGGGGTGGTGCCAGTGGTCACCAGCCTACCCTGACCTTGAAGTGTCAGGTTGGATGGGGCCTTGAGCAACCTGACCTAGTGGAAGATGTTCCTGCCCAGACTAGATGATCTTTGAAGGTCCCTTCCAGCCCAAAACATTCTGTGATCACTGTTCTCATATTTCTTAAGCATTCAGTGTTTTTCAAAAGAATCTGTATATTCGAGACCTTAGAACATATGTGATATTCCACTTGAAATGATACAGTAGTCTCATATAAGATGAGGCGGTTTAAGCACTAGTTTGCAAAAGTAAAAGTAAAAAACAAATTAAATAAATGCTACAATAAAATGAAACTTAATGAATATAAGGTCTGTGACATGATCTCTCACATTTGTGAAGCTCGACTTGTATCATTGGATGAATAATCAGGGTTTATGAACTGGTATGGAACAGATAATGAGATCTTCCTGCACCTTGAGACACAGCATGGTAATGCATGAGAATTACTGCTCTTCCTTTCTGCAAAAGGTCGTGTGCAATGGGAAGTGTCTGAAAGATGGAGAGGTGACTGGTAATAAAAAAAAAACCAGAAAAAAAAATAAGAGTAAAAAAAAAAAAAAAAAAAAGTCCCACTGTTTAAGAACAGGTTAGAAAACATGATTGAATTGAAACTTCTCTACCCAGAAGGATTTTGTTTGTTTTCCCCTGAGGTCATTAATTAGCTTGGTTCGTTGTCCCTTGAACATCCTTGCTGCTAGTAGGAAAAGCGTACTAAAGCACAGTGGTTGCAAAAGAAGGGGAGCATAATAAAGTACATCCCTATGCTAAAAAAAGTCTGTGTATTTCCCTGGGTGTGCATGCATGTATGTATCTGAATGCAGCTGTTGAGATGATTCTTGCCGTGTAACCAAAAAGGCATGCTCAACATTCATCACCGTTTGTGAGACTGTTAGCATTCCTGACACCTGTTTCCTCACTTCATATTTTTCTATACAAGACAAAGGAAATAAAAGACAAGTCAGGAGATGTTAACTAACCATTACTTTTTCTTCTAGTGTGGATGCTTTGCAACAATTTTTCCTTGAGAGCAACCTACCTAACCCTGACCCTATCTTGTCACATCTTTCACTTTCATCCCACTGATACCCCTTTAAAGCTATATCCCATTAAGATAATATTTACCATAGGTAGGAAAATGTAATTCAGCCCACTGCAACTGTGATTAATGTAGAACAGATTGTAAGCATATTGTTTTCATTAGAAAGCAACTACTGAATGTTTGCATTTAACTCACTGACTACTGCAGTTGTTCACCAGATGATATAAAATGTTCGTGTTCTGAAAATAGTGTCTGTTACAGTGACTTTTATATAACTTATTCCATAGTGGTAAGCAAAACATAGCCTGCCCCAGGGAGAATCAAAGTAAGGAAATGAGTTCTCACATTGCTTAAAACTGAATGATCTGAACTAAATGCGCCACTTTGCAACTTTGTTCATATATGGTCACATTGAGTCATATCTTGAATCACGTGTTATTCTATTAATAGAACTATGATGTTGAGAATTTCTAAGATAAGCCACCATGCAATATACAGCAATTCTGGCTCAAAATTAGGTGATGTGTTAAATAGAATTATTTGAGATTATTTCTGTGGGACTTCTATCTATAGATAGATTCTGCTTTATCATAATTTTCATTTATCAGAAGAAAATATATGTCCTGATTACCAAGTGTTAGGGTGGAGCTAAATGTGAACTAAATGAAATTTAGAGACTGAACAGTTTAAACTGAAAGATAATAGCTGTTGTAGATGTTAACCATGTTTTCATGTCAGAATTCTTTTTACTTATTGTAGTTTTCAAGGTGGCATTAAAAAGGCACGAAGTTCACGAGGCTAATGTCACTTTGCATTACTCCATTCAATTAAACATGGTGTATCACATTGTGATAGAATTATTCCATCACTATTTTTACTTCAAAAGACTTTTTATGAGAATGATCCATCAGTTGCCATCATGCAGGATAATGAGGACTTACTCTGAAATTATTCCCTAATTGTAAACTCAATTGGGTTGAAAAGCAGTTTTTGCCACTCTTTGGCAAATTGCTGTGTTACTATAGTTTGCCGTTGGCTCATCTTGCTCTGTTAAATGTACCAAATGTTTGATATCTAATTATGCACTTATAGGTTTTCAGAGAATCAGAATGCAAATAGTTGTTGCAGAGTGAACTCTTACTTCTAGCTCTCCAGATTTTTTTTTTTTTAACTCGGGCGCTACAGCAAACCACACTGAGAGCTATTAATGTAAATTAATTATTCCTCCTGCTGGCTTCTTTACAACTTACTCCGATGAGGGATTATTAAATGCATCATGCCTTGCAAATTTGCATGCATTAAAAGCCTTATCATTGCCTGTGCACTGTTGGCCTCTGCCAGGGGTCCAAGAATTAAAAAATTATTGCTCAACCGTTTTAACTGGTAAGTGCTGATCGCTGTCCATATGACTCTAAAACATGGCAGAGTAAGTCATTCTGATTATAGACCCTCCTGATAACGTGACATCCCTAACATTGTCCAAGGCATGTGAATCATACTGCCCTTTTACATTGATACTTTAAAGCTACCATGAGGAAGGGAATTGTAGGATGCAGCAGAATATGTCTTTTTCTGATTTTTTTTTTTTTTTTTTTTTTTTTAATTTCTGGTTCAAACAAGTGAAGAAAGCAGATAACCATGGTAACCCAGAAAAATGTGGGAATATATATCTGCTCGTGTATATCTGTGGAGAGTTGAAGAAATGTGTGTGKGGGGGGTTATTTATTTATTTATTTAACATTTTATTCTATTTTTATTTGGCATTTTGATCCTAAACAAAGATAAAAATCTCTGGGAAAATGAAAGCTATAACAAGTCCAAACACATTTTGTGTGTTTCAAATAATTTTGTTTTAACACAATTATAAGTCATTTAAACTATGAATATTTCAACTTTTATAATGATTTTAAATGGAGAACTCTGAAATGAGGTCACTTAAAAAACAAAACCAAACAAAAAAACCAACCAAACAAACAAAAAAACCCCCCAAAAACACCATAATTGATAAAATGCTGACGTGACTGTTTTTAATTTTAGCAAAAAAAGTTTCAAGATTGACATGTACTTCTATAGTGCTTTGAAATAAAACAGCTATGAAATGTAATTTTTGAGGAAGTCTCAACTATTAGATATATGAAGCATACTGAAACAGACTGCAAGTAGAGTTGAATAGTTTTAGTTTCACTGAAAATGGTATATGTATCAGAAACAATTGGTAACAATAAAAGAGTAAGGGCCAGGTCCTTTAGCTGCTATACAGGTTTTTGACTGTTCCAGACAGCTGAGTCTACATAAAGTCATCCATTCACAYATTTGCAAAACTGAGGGAGAAGGATTAAGGGAACTTTGGCCAAATATTTTATGAACTCCGTCTTTGTGGCTTTTCTGCCCTCCACTTAGGTTTTTGTACTATGTGCCTCCTTAATTCAGCTGAAAATGTGACCACACAAAACTATTAATTCTGATGTTGATTAGGAAGATCACATCCGTGGGAGTTATGAGACAGATGCTGAATTTCTGCATGACTGCAGCATCTGTCATTATTACCTAAGTTCTGTGTATACGAGAAAAGGATTCTTGAAGGTGTGTAGATGTTTGTAAAAGGCTATCACCTCCAGGGATTGTCATAATTGTCTCATTGTTGATAATGATAGTCTCTTGCTGATTTCATATCTTACAGACCTCAAAAAGGAAAACAAAAATGTTAAAACTGTATTTCATACTTTACTGAAGATTAGTTAATCGAATTTTTTTCATATTTCCAGTAATGTTAGAGCAAACGCATGGATGGCTTTCTAGTCTAAGTTTAAGTCCTTTTTGTAGGTGAAAAATTTATACATTTTATGATTTCTTAAAAAAAGTCTTTCTCACGAGTGCATTCTGAAAAATGTTTTCTTAGAGATGTTTTTATATTTCGGCATTTTAGGAATGTTCAAAGATTACCATTGTGTTTCTCTACTTTTTTTACAATGTTAAAGGCAAGGGGTTRGACATTTTGCTGTTACGTAATACTTATTCTGCTTGGCTCTTAAAGACGAGCAGAGGGGTGGTTCAGCAGACTTGCGTGGACTGTCGTATTTCCCCAGTTTTGTAAGAATCATCAGTTAAACTACATGTTAACCCAATATTTTAAAAAGAAGTTCCTGAACGGAACATATAACAGACAGCGCTGCTTCCTTTGGGAAGTTGTTCTCCATTGTAATTGATTCAATGACCAAGATTTGYGTATGCTAAAAGCTATATTTCTTTTTGTTATGCTGTACTTTCCTATTTATTTGGTTTTGTATCACTAAATTCTTTATACTTATTTAAATTGTTAGAATGGTTGAATTTCCATTTTCATTTAGCCTATTTCCTATTGGCCACATCCTTCCTCTGTTCCCCTGGGAAGATGGGGTGCAAAACATTATTGGTTGTGATTAAGATGAGCCTGATAGTCACCCGGGAGTTTTGGAGAGTGGTAGTGTGTGGGCACAAAGGGAGGAACGCATCCTTTGTTCACAGGAGCAACACCGCTATGAAAATTACAAACCTTCTAAGTCTGTAGGAACAGCTCTGTGTTTCAGCTGTGATGTTCTCTAAGATCTGGATATGGTGGTTGTTATAGATTAGGATTCTGTCATTTACACAGGCTAACGGATCAGGCTAGATGATGGAGATCTGGGTTATGTCCTTCCGAGGAACTTGAGTGCCCTACTGGTAGTAGAGACAGTACTCATGAAGATTAGATTGATTTTGTGTGTGTGTGTGTGTGTGTGTTTGAATTGAGTTATTTATTCATATATTCCCCACTCTTCAGATGGCTTTCTTTGTCACAGGTACAGAAGTTTCTTAGCAGTTCTGTTTCCCACCACTTGTCTCACGTCCCATCTTTTCTCTGGATTTGCCCTTGCATTTCTGCTCATCTTCTAGCTTACTCTTTTCCTTCAGTGCTCTACCTCTGTCTTTTACTTATCATCCAAGGACTCTTGAGAGAGGAAGAGGGAGGGAGAAAGTGGAGGAGAAAAAAAAGTAACCCCCCTTCTCGAACTTCCCATCTATCCTATTCTGCATCGCTCTGCTGATTACTCTTGTCCAGTGATCAAGTGCTCTGTGTATCTTCACTTTCAAGACTGATAGGCAGGCATAGCTCTGTCTTGCCTATCATCTCTTAGTAAGTCAGTACTGACATTCTGACAGTACACACCTGCAAAGCCATCTGATTATTTTTCAGGATTCATCTGCTTTGCTGAGAGAATTGAAATGTTGACAATAGAGAAACTGCAAATACTGTCGTTACTGATTGTTTGTTTCTTTCTCCTGGTCTTTATATCTTTTGTCTTTTCCTTTAGATTGTTAGTAAATAGTGACCAGGGTCCACTGTGATTTTTGCATTTGTATGATAGGTAGGACAAAGACACTTTAGGCTAAAACTGGAGATCTTGTGCATTGTGGTAATGCAAATAAATATTAAAACTATATTCACAGGTCCTCAAAATTAAAGTAACTTGGTTACTTCAGACTTCAGTCTAAAGACTTTTCAGTCTATCATTAATTAAATTGAACCCTAATGTGAAATTCAGGGGTTTTGTTTCTGTTAGTTGTTGAATTGACAGAGTAAGAATAAAAATTGAGAGCAAAAATTGAAACTGATGCTAGATTCTGGGAAAGATTCCATTTTTCACAAAGCATAACTGACAGCCATGTGTCTGAACAATTCTGGTCATCTGGGTTTTTAAATGTTTGAATCCTGGAAGATGGCAACAGTTCTCAGCAGGGTGGCTGAACTGTGTACAGGCATACATGTGTTAATTGAATTCAGCTATTTCTTCCTGCATGCTAATTATTTTGAGACAGATTTCTTAGATTGCTCAATGAAATGTTAGCACGTATTTCACAATATGATGTTTAAGCATGTTCCTTGTTCCCTGCTCATTCTACCTGCTTGCTACCAGCTGGACATTACTTGTTCTTGGTCTGCAACCGAATGAAGCGTTAGAAGCAGGAAGCAGCATACCTAGTTTGAACTGAGATGGTAATATTGATGAAAATTTTACTATCAGTTAAAGATGCTGGCATTGCAATAGCATCAACAATTCTTCCTAAGATTTCTGCCCCATTACTTCAAGGTAGTCTGTGTGGGTAGAACTTTGTGTCCCTGGAAGAAGTTGGACTAAGTTAATGGTGGGGTTATTAACATCTCATTATTATTTCTCAGGATGTATGTGACAAAATTGAGTAGGGTGGACGTGGAGTATGTTATCAGAGAATCAGGATTTGGTTTGTATCACTCTTTGTTAGATAAAAGGTTGAGACTTGGGCATATTTTCCCATGGTGAAAGTAAACTTCATTTTTACAGTGTTCATTGCAATAACATGCTTCAGTCAATTATATGTGAAATCTTGGGGATTTTGTAGAAGCTGAGTTTATATTATTCCTCTAATAAAGAAACACTAAACAGTTAATAAATATATCAGAAGGCTTTCCAGTGCACTTTGTTTCCTTGATAGCAGCATGTTTTGTGTCTATAGCTACAGTATTCTACTGGGTGAAGATAAATGGATTTCATAATCTCACACTGGGGAGAAATGTGAGACTGGAAAAGATTGGAGCTGCATGAGCTGGATAACTTAACGTTATAGCTCTGAGAGGCAGAGCTCTAAAAAACCATTAAGGACATTACCTTCTTGATTGGAGATTCAGAAATTGATGCACTGCCTTCAGTCCTGTTATGTTTTCAAACTTTCATTAAGTTTGTATCATCTTCCACCTGGCCCTTATAAATTGCTGGTCTGAAAAGAAATCATTTGTCATAGTGTGTCTGTTATAAGTAGATTCATCTTCAAAACAACATTATCATTTCCTAAAGACTGGTTTTAAATCCATCAGCAGAATATGAGCTAAAGTGCATTGCATTATTTTGACATATTATTCATTGAAATAATTTCCTGATGGGTTTGTGCTTAATATGTTGAATTATCACAAAGGAGAATGCTCGATCCATTATTGATTTTAAGAAATACCACAACTGGTGATTACAACTGTTTTTTAAAAAAAAAACAAAACAAAACAAAACAAAAAAAACAAACCAAACCAAAACAAACAAAAAAAAACACAACACAAAAAAAACACCAACAAAAAAAAAAACCCTACCACCACACCACTTTTTAGTTTTGCAAAGTAGGCTCATAAATTCCTTTTGTCTGAAAGAACAGGTGCCTGATCGCTGTTTGTAAGTATTGCTACTATTATGAAAAGATTTCATATGGGGATAGGGAAAATTTGTCTTACAGTATGATGCCTTTAGTCAGATATGTCCTGTTCACCAGTTCTCCAATTAATGGCTGGGCATGTCTGGAGAAATTCAGAGAAATTGAAACTGTCAGGTGTGGCCAGCCATCCTTTAAGAAACACTCAGCAGCCTTAATAGCTTTAAAAATAATTAATAGTTCATTATATATTAATCACTGTGTTACCATTTGTGGTGGGTTGACCTCGGCTGGCTGCCAGGTGTCCACCAAGCTGCTCTCTCACTCCCCCTCCTCAGCAGGACAGGGGGAGAAAATAAGATGGAAAAACTCTTGGCTTGAGATAAATGCAGTTTAATGAAAAAAAGCAAAGGCCACGTGCAGAAGGAAAGCAAAACCAAAGGAGATTGATTCTCAAATTCCCATCAGCAGGCAATGTCCAGCCACTTCCTGGGAAGCAGGGTCTCGGTAYGGTAGTGGTTGTCCATGACATGGGGAAGCCCCTGGTCTCTTCTGACAGAGGCCAGCTGTGCAGGCCCCCCTGCCAAAACCTTACCACCTACACCCGATGCAGATTACATAGGTCACATGCTCTTGGATTAATCATAGATAAGCAATTARCCTGGATTTGGTTATGTCACCACTCTTAGAGACTTTAGAATAGCCCTGACTACATTCAGTGCCACTGGAGAGATTTCCTCCTCTTGTCTGTCTACACAAATATTTCTGTCCATTAAGTTTTAATGTTCACTTTGGGGAAAAAGATTGCCAAATGGCCAGTTTTTTAAGTGCAATTTTCCCATTATTGGCTAGGGATTTATCAAATCCCTCTATCTTCTGTCCTGTTGGTACGTAAAGATCAGAGAGAGAGTCTGCTTAGCATGAGGATATGCTGGTATGGAGACATGTTATGCAAATAAAGAGTAGGGTTTTTTTCACACACTTGTGGATCTATCCAGTTGACAGTCTTCACTGCAAACATGTTTTTTTTTTTTAATCAGAAATTCTCTTCCAACATTTTTTGTTTATTTTTAAAACTTCTTGTTTGTTTTTAACCTCTGAAATAAAATTCAGAAATCATGCAAATTTCAAATAATTGCTTAGGGGGAAAATGTTAGCTTTATTTTTTTCAAAAGAATCTCCCAGTTTCTTACCTCATATTCAACTAAGGGATCAGAGAGACACTAGAGGTAAAGTAGAAAACTTCGAGCCACATAGACATTTCAGATAGGAGATGTTATCCACAGTGAAACCATGGAGAGGGCAATAATGAATATTGCACAGAAAGGAAGAGTACCTTGAGAGTAGAAATTTGGACATCACCTACCAAAGAGCATAAGGTAAGTTGATTAAATGCTCAAATCTTAAATACCTGGTTTTCTAACACTACTATAATTTCAGAGAAAAGGTAAGACACACCAGATTTGAGGGGTATTATTAGTGATGGTTCCTGAAGGTTTTGACTTCTTTTGCTTTGTCTCTGTCTTTATCTCAAAGGAAAACACTGCTTTTAGGGCCGGTCAAAACTCAGAATTTCTATTGCATGGGAAATGTCTATATTTCAAAATTTGTTTTCATCTGAGTTGAAAATATTTTTTGATGCTAAGTTTTTGCCCATATCTTAACTGATGTATTTCACTGTTCCCTAGGTAGTAACAGCTGGTAACKTTCCAGCACAGTGAGTTTCCATGCTAGTGACTCCCACTCAAGCTGCTTCATATATCAGTAAAACCCTTCTGGTGACTCACATTTGAAAAGACAAGCATGTTACTGTCAGAATAGCTAGCACAATGGTAGACAAGGCTAAACATAGTGTTCTGAAGACATTGGAGAGAAATCAAATATATAACTTCCAGTATTGCCAGTAGTAACTTTGCATTAAGTAGAAATGATGAATTGCAAAAGCCCCTGTATAGATCTGGGAGCCCACTAGAAATGTTAGTACTTACTTCTACGTTAGTACTTACAGCTGGTGATTGCTGAAAGAACTGGCATTACACTTACCCTGGAAAATTCTGCAACAAATATCATCTTCACAGATGGGGTGAAATATTTTGAGCCTGTACAGAAGTGTGATTATTAGTCCTTGCTTACCCCTTGCCCACTGTGAAATATAGAGGCAGCCGCTAAATGGGGAAAAGTACGGGAACTTCAGCCTGGGAGATTTAAAAAATAAAGTGAAAAGGTGGATCATGTTTTTAAAATATGTTTTAAAATGAGTTGCACTAATCCAGGGAGTCTTTGTTAACCAAAGAATAATAAGTTTTACTTGATTATTTCCTAGACTTATTATTTAGCTTAGACGGGACTTTGGGAGGTCATCTAGTTCAGCACCCTACTCAAACTTTGGAGTTAGATCACGTCACTCAGGATTGTGTCCTGTCGAGTTTGGATTATGTCCAATGAATAGACATTCCACAGACTTTCTGGGCAACACATTCCTAATTATATAGAAACATTTTCCTGATAATTAATCAGAACTTATTTTCTTGCAACATGTGTCTGTTGCTTCTTGGCCTTTTGCTGTGCATGTTTGAGGAGAATCTAGTTCTTCCTTCTATATAACCACACCTAAGGTAAGACCAACCCCCTTAATTTTCTAACTTCAGGCTGACTAGAACCAGTTCTCTCAGTCTCTCCTGTCTTGTGCTGTAGCCCTGTAACCATCTTGGTGACCCTTCTCCTCTGGACTCACTCCAATCTATACATGCTTAGTACAGGGAAGATTGGATACAGTACTCTCGGTGCAGTCTCAAAGGTGACAAATATAATAGGGTTAAACAGAGAGTAGAAAAAGTAATTTGAAAGGGCTATTGAAGGGAGTGAAGACAAACAAATCTCAACATGTTTAAATATCAAATGTCAATTCTGACAAAGTGTGCAATAACAGTAAATTTCAGCTTTTCATAGTGATCCTGTAAAAGAGATATAGACACCTAATTTCCGTGTAGGAGCTCTATGGAGTTGTCCTGTAGGAATTCAGGGATCCAAAAAGAGATTTAACTTTTAAGCAGTCCATAAGAGAAATACTGTCTTTGTAGAGTACTGAATTTTCTTTTAGAAAGAAAGGTCAGAATTTCTATAGGATGATGCTAGAGGTGTTGGAAAAAATGAAAACTGAGACGTTTTTATTAAGAAATAAGTTCAGGTCATTAAAATATTAAAATTTGTACTTGAAGTAGGAACTTTCAGTTATTTTTGAAGAGACAGCCTTCAGCTCTAACAGAAGTTATAGGATTGATATAGATAATGTTGAATGAAACTCTTTGGGGTATTTTACACGAGATCAGACTACAAGTTTTATTGTTCAGTGGCTGTGGGCCTATGTTTTTTTTAATGGCATTGAATGTGCAAGACTAACATACTGCCTTTCTAAAAGACTTGAACAGCTTGGACTTTCTGTTGGCTGTTTAATTATCTGAAAATCTTCCCTGTCATCTAATGGATGCTTGCGTCTTATATTTCTCATGCATGTGTTCCTCATGCTTTTCCTTCTTGTACTTCARGGATCATGGCTCCTCACCCTCAGTTTTTTTTTTTTTTTCTCTTGTGGCTACTGCAAAAAGAATAAAGTCCTTGTCCAAAACCATAAGTATTCTTGCCAGAGGACCTGATTCCCTGGTGGAATAGATGCCAGCAATGTGATAAATCAGATAAGGTGTGTTGTCATTCATCCTTATTCTTACTTCCAGATTTAGAGACCTAGGAATGGCTTGATCTTGACCCTTAGAATATCTACTTAAATAGAAATATGTGAAACTGTGATATTAGAAACCATGGCATTAAGACCCATAGCCCAAAAAACTAAAGTATAATCAGCTTGCCCTACAAATGTTGTTGTTCTAAACTTTCTGATGTGAAAAAGGCCTGCGTGGCATGTCTCTGTACAATACGCAATGAAGCGTCTTCAGTTATGTGATCAAACCCACAATGATTTAGAATTAAATTTCAACAATTTAAGTAATCCTTCTGGCATTGCAGCTCAGGGCACATTAAATTGGAAATCCTATTAAGAAAAAGTGTCTATATTTCTAAGGACAGGAGGTTCAAAAAGTGCAGTTGAAGCCAAAGCTTTTAAGCTGTTAGATTCAACAGGACACGAAAAACTAGTTAAAAATAATTGTACGTGAGGAATTCACTGCACTTATTGAGAGTTTTTACAATTAAAAAAAGGATAAAGAATCTCCACAGAAGTGAGGAATGGCAAAATAGCTTTTGTGAGAGTAGAAAGCACAAGTGGAAATATTCAAAGTATTAATTCATGTTCTGTTGACATATGTGCAATAAATAGTTGGTGCAAAGAGAATCCAATTACTGTACACAACAAATTAATTGTTATACTTCCAGCATGGTAATATATTTGTGAGTGATTTGCATATTTGAGCTCTGTTATGTTCACTTATATTTAAAATAGTTTTCATGTCTGTCAGACACCTATACTGCAGTCAATTTAATTGAAAAAACTCAGTAAATCCATGGAGATGTCTGAGCTCCTGAAGGACCTTGGGATTTGGCCTTGAGTATTTATAAGGAAGGAATATAAGTGGCAGCTACTTCTAGATTTACAGGGTCAAAGAAATTGATCTTCATTGACTAATCCAGATTGTCCCATTTGAAAACAGGGCCTTACTATCAGATGTGCTATGTGTATATACATGAGTGTGTGTGTGTGTGTATATATATATATACGCACACTGAATATCTACATCCATATCTGTCTGCATAATAAGAGACAAACCTCCTCCATAATGTTATGTTGTATTGGGACAGAAATTTAAAGAAAGGTAAAGAGAAAATAATCTATCCATTTTGAATGATATTGTCAAGATTTTAGGAACCTAAGGAGTTCAAAACTCAATTCCTGTTGGATTTCAGAAACTATTGAAATTCTTTTTGAAAATTTTACTGAAAGGAGATATCCAAGATAGCACAGAAAATCCATTCCAGAACTGGCAGTTGCGCTTAGCTCTACATTGTCTTGGATTAGTATGTTAACAATGATGACGTACTTTGTCCCAAGTACACTTACGATGTTACAAGGCAGATTTCAAAAATGATAGATAATGAGTAAGTTTTATAAAGTATAACTGTATTTCTGTAGAGAGGCAAACTTCTTATCCTGCTTGTATATTTTAGGGTCTTAAAAAAAATCCGCATACCCATCAAGTTTGGTACTTCCTTGTTTCTAGATCTTTCTCACCGGTCTAGTTGATCCAGAAGGGTGAGAATGACAATGTTCCCGAAGACGGTAGCTCTGAAGCTGCGGGCACTAACACTGKGTTAAAGCTAAATATATGGCTAAGGAGGTTGCATAGTGTCTTTTTCACACTTGAACAACGTGTAGAACAAGCCTGAGGGATAATAATTTACCAGTCTCATTTCCCAAGACTGTTATTCCTCATCTTGGCATACTATTGAAATAATTTAATTATCAGTATTTTGTCTTGTCATTAAGTTACTGATGTTTCCATTATTTATATTTCTAAAGCTTTGAGTGCACACATATAGACACCCACCCACCCACCCACCCCCCTTTATATGCATGTAATTTGGCAAATATTGGTATTAGGTCATCTTTTCTCCTGCAAACCTTCTGGCTAAATTTAGTCTCTGATGGGTGTTCTGAGGTATGATAGAATCCCTACTGAAGCCAGTATAAATCTGCACACGAGTAGTAAAGAAGAGAATTTGGCTGCTTGGTTAATGTTCTAACAGAATTTTTTTTGTATTTAGGGAGGGGGGAATGGGAAGAATACTCAGGAAAGCTCCCTCAAATGTCTGCGGCCACATATGAACTTGGGTAACAGAACAGAAGATAACAGCTTCTGTTTACATTTGGTAATTATCTGGCTCATGTTCAGAACCAATTGCACTAAATAATTGCAAGGAAATGCCTTCTCAAACTCGCCTATTTCAGAAGTATGCTATCTTTCAGATGAGACACTCATGGGAAAGGCAGACTTCTCTGTTGGTTGGCTGCAGTGAAGGCTGTTGAGCACGAAGTCTGTAGGGTTTAGCTGTGTTTGTATAAGCAGGCAGTTCCAGTGTGCTTTGTGGATTTGTTTCATCCATTGGAAAGAACAGCATGACAGGAATTTCACTTAGCTACTAATTTCAGCAGTCTACCTACTTATGCAGGGAGCATCTTCAGAGACTGTGAAAGTTAAGGACCTACCAGAGGTGTCCTCTGTCCCAGTCTGCAAGAAGTACGTTAAGTTCATGCTTAAAATGATCTCTGTTAACTTTAGGATTGTATACTGATTTGTGGAACATCAGAGAGAGGCCAAAATGGTGTTTCATGGAACAAGGCAGACCCTATTTTTATTTCCTAAGTACCCCTCAAAACAGGGTTCCCCAGACCCTTTGCCTCTGCTTGGGCTGCAGACTTTCCATATGAAGCTCTTTGTTAACTAAGGCTTTGATTTACTTCTGTTGTAATTCATGAAAGTTATTGGAAATTCTTCAGATGTTCTCAGTGGTCACGGGGACTTGAAGCTCAGTGAATTTCTGCATGGGCTTAACAGGAAGCCATATCAATACCCATATATAGTGAAAACAATAAATACAAGCAATTAGTTATCTACTAGAAGTATACTAGTACACTTCTACATACTACTAGTATACTTCTAGTATATTAGAAATATAGGTGTTTGATATGCATGTACACAAGCAATTTACACTTACAGTTCCTAAAACTCAAAGAAGCATACTTTAAAAAATAGTGGTATTTAGTGGATATAATTTTCTCATTTGGGTCATCATTCTGACAGTCTTTGGTGCAGATAACAGGATTTAGCTATGCTTCTCCCATGTTTCTCTCTTGGGAGTTGTTTGGTTTCATTGTATTTGCTATTTTAAAAACTGGTGTAAACGTATTAAGTGAAGGTACCCTTGCTGGTCCTGAATGGGGTGAAGTGTTGGGGGAAGGGGATGGTCCGTTCTTTCCGCTGCAGCTTACCAGCCAATGAGTGAGTCTGGCAACACAACAGAAGTACATGCCAGGGTTGGATTTGGGATTTCATCAGCACAAAATGGGTGGTGCTGGCAGTTTACTCTCTCTATATATATGGAAAACATTTTTATCCTGAAAGTGGTCAAAAGCTGGAACAGATTGTCCAGGTCAGGGGAAGGAATCTCAGTTCTTGGAGATACTCAAAACTTGACTGGGCAATTCCTGAGCAACCTGCTCTGACTAGACCAGCTCAAAGCAGGATGGACTGGATGACTTCCAGAGGTCCCTTCCAAGCTATATCATTCTGTGATTCTCTGAACTGTAAGTGAAAGCAAGTCTAAATGTGAAAGAAAGTGGAATAGTGTGGAAACTGGAAACCAACTATTTCATTCTGCTCTATCTTTCTGAAGCCAGAAAATTAATGAGGCAGACTGGGAAAATAGAGTGAGTGACTTGTCCGGTGGAGAGCTTTGGGAAACCAAGTCTCCTTAGTTTCTGTTTTAAAAGGCTGATTCAACAGTAGCATCTCTCAGGTCTGGTGCTAACGCTCCGAGTACCAAGATGTTTCTAAGTTCTTTTTCTTTCAACTTACAGAGACAGTGAATAACTCGTCTTACAAGCACAGCAGGATCCCCTGAGATTTCCTTTAGTCTGACAGGCTACAGATTTGTAGTGCAGGTAGTAGTTCTGATAGATACACTGTCCATTAATATGTAAGAGAACTACACTCTGAGCATCTTAGACGATCTGATCAGCTATTCACAAAGGTTCTCCGAGATCACTGCAAGCAATTACACTTTTTTTAAACATTCATTTCTCGTTATTTTTATGAAGAGAACACCTTATTTATGTCAAATTCTTAGCTCCCCCTCCATCTTAAATGTCTTAACACTGTTTTTAAAAAATGACCCAGTGGCAAATAGTTGACCTTATTGTTTAAACTGCTCATTTTATTTTCATGAAGTAGTCATGAAGTAAATTCATGCTTTCTTAGAAGATGTATCATGTTTCTTCATGTCCTGCTAGAATAAGTCATTATGTTTCTTAAGATTTTATTTTACAGTTCACCTTCTCTTTTGTGTGGCTTCTGAGAGTATACATATATAATTTTTGTTCTTAGCTCAAAACAGGTGTGTAAAGATGCATACACAGAGGCAAAAATATGTTTGTCAGTAATTTCTTATATGAGAAGCAGTATCTTTAAAACACCTTAAAAAATGTTTTCTTTCCTCTGTTATTTCATTTCTTTCTTCTATACATATACATTTATACATACAAACACAAAGTAGTTAACAATATTGGCTTTTCAATACACTCACAGATGCCTGTGATTTTTTTTTTTTTTTTTAACTTTTGCTATTTATCATAGAAAACACTGCCACTCTTGTGAAAACAGAAACTTATGCCACCACTAAAGAACTAAAAATGTCAAGGGGACCATAAAAGGAAAATAACACAGTTTGTTTTGGAAATTGTTCCATGACAACTTCTGTAATCATTTTGACAAAACTTCTGTAAACTGAAACCTTTGTACTTTTTCAGCTGAATGAGCTCTGAAGGCACAATGCATCACTGGAAATAGAAATTAAACAGACTTTTTTTTATTCTCAGGAAGAAGCTCTGCACTCTGTGCCTCCAGAGTAAAGATGTTCGCTGAAACAAACAGGGAATTTTTGTGTGTGATTTATTATAATGTGTACCGCTTCCTTGGCTTTTTATCCTTTGAGCTACTCTGGAAGCAAAACAGATCTAACTCCTTTGCATACTAATAAATATCAGTGCTTGTAATTATTCAGTGGTTACAGTAGTATTCCTTTGAGATGAATCATTGCTACATTATTTACTTTTCTTTGTTTAAATTATTTTGAACCTTTAGTTCAACTGTAAAACAAGGCTGTACTGGTGTTGTGATGCGTATTACCTTGATATTTTTTCCATCTGTAATGCAAGGATTGAAGCAGCTGTTTAGGACCTGATTCTCTGGAACCAAAAGTCACTTTAGAATATTTTGATATGAAAATTTATATACCTGGTGTAAAAAAGGTATTTATCCACTTGGATGTACTCTTCAATGGCTTTAGTAGAAGTCAAAGATCAACCTCTACACCAGACACAGRTCAGAGTATTAAAACTTGTCACAGGTTACCATAAGTAACTTGTTAAAGAGTTTAAATTGTTTCATCAGTTAGAAAGGTGAAATTAAATTTCCTCTGCCCAAACCCATAAATTTTTTTATGATCACTTTTCATCCAGTTCAGGATTTTCTGCAAGCCAAGCTGATAAAGTAATAGAAAGGCTAATAGAAAGCTTTGATCGCATAGCAGACAYGTGGATGTTAGCCTATAGCTCCGCCTGGTTCAGAGTAAGCAGCGGTTGTTGCAGAGCAAGGACTCACACGGGCAGGTTGTCCCAGCTGCACAGACG
Source organism: Phoebastria nigripes (assembly GCA_035582835.1). Lineage (NCBI taxonomy): Eukaryota > Metazoa > Chordata > Aves > Procellariiformes > Diomedeidae > Phoebastria > Phoebastria nigripes. Next base: position 1,971,566 of record JAYKAV010002932.1, read on the forward strand.
TGAGCAAGGAAAGATGTTGCAGTGTAAGCAATGCTCCTTTTTCATGTGCCACAAAGGGAAAGCTTGCTTTTTGCTGCCAGTTGGAAGCTTGATCCTGCCTGACACTGAATATCCCAGCCCAAGTTGGTGCAGTGCTTCAGAAGCAGTTTAGCATTGCATATATCAACAATTCAGTTGAATTCATGGTGCACACACTAAAGTGCATCTCATACCATGAGACTGAAGTCTGTAGGACAGCCCAGGAAACAACACAAGTTCAGAAATGTGGCTTGTTTCCATATGAGTGGTGAGTAAAGGTTTTAATGAATACAGACTTTTGTCTTAAATAATTGTCCCAGACTTGTCCTTTACCTGAACAAGTAATATTGTCTCTTTGCCTAAACTGTCAATGCATGTTTGTATAAACAATTTCTGTGTCTCACCTCTGCTCAGCCTGGAGATGCTGGCTCTCATGTTAGTCCTGCAGCATAAAACATATCTTTTTATTTCCCCTATGTTCTCCTGAGGTTGCTAATAAGATTAGAGAGTGATTCGTATATCAGAAGGATGATTTAAAATGTAGTTTTCATAGAAGTTCTTCACTAAAGATGTATTATCCGAAGGAGTTTGTTTATACCACCATTTTGACTAGAATATTTTGCGAGAAAGGACAGCTTTTAATAATTAAAACTTCCATTGTTTTAATTTTCTCTGGYGTTTTCCTCAAATGTAAAATAAAGCTGTAAATTCAATACTGTTTTCATTTTGGAGCATTGATTGCCTAATCAACTTAAATTAGCTACTTTTTAGGTAGTTGTGCTTTTCCAATAAGGGATTATTTTTGTGATTTTGTTTTTTGTTTTGTTTGTTTTTGTTTTTGTTTTGTTTTGTTTTTTTTAAAAGTTCTCCCTCTGGTATTATAACTCTCTTTCAGTTGATTGTTGAGATATGAGAAATGCTGAGGCCAAGGTTGAAATTACTCCAAATAGAAAACTGCATGATCAATATAATCTGTGATGTTAGGAACTGTTTTTTTCCTAGTAAGTGAGACTGTAGCATCAACGTTTTACGCTTCTTTTCTCCATATGACAACTGTGTTACTGCTGAAAGAAGAGCAGGCTTCTAAATGTAATTTCTTACCACTGTTGCATGGCACAGAAATAAAAGAATCAGACATAAAGCATAATTTTCAAGCAGCTTGGGGATGTTCTCTTTTAAACAATAATCTTGCTCTTGATTCTTACATTTTATCAGAAGTATATATTGATAAAAATCCATCAAGCCAATGGCACATCAAGGGTAGAAGCAGGTATTTGACAAGAGATTTTAGAAAACTATGGCAAAGTTGAAGGAAAGTTCAGCTTCTTAACTTTCCCACTGTATGCCCCAGGCAGCTTGAGGAGGAATGGTAATTTCTTTCTTAGTGCCCCTGTGGAAGCACCGCTGTCCCCCAATACATGTTTTTTGGACAGAGTGCATTCCAGCCCGTGTTAATTCTTGTGGTATGTTATTTCTTAGCTGTGATGGTGTGTTTACTGTTGCTATAGGGAAGCACTGCATGCACTTGTAGAATTTTTCATGTGATTTGGGGTCAGATGTATGACACTTGTCTTCCATCACGTAAAATCAATTATGTGTAATATTTATAATTTTGGTTTTGATAAGCATCCCACGTTTTACTATGTCTGTGATCCTTTTGATGGTGTTTGCCAAGTTTTCATTTGACAAAGCCAAAAATAGAATTTATTATAAAACAGGTTTCAGTTCAGCTGAAATTAATTTCTTTGAACGTGATACTAGTTATGGTCTCAAACAGGTATAGAAGAAAGAAGAAAAGAAAGCTAAATAAGTAAATGCTATGATTTGATGAAAAAACAACTGTCATAGAGGAAAACTTCAATTTATATTCTTTAAATCAAATCACAATCAAAGCAGTTTATTGATTTATTAATGGCATGTAATTAACTGGCAATCAGTGAACGATACGTTCAGAAACAATCAGCCATACCATAGATAAACCACAATACTTGGCACTTGTGAAATACTAATACATACCTCCAAATTTCTAAACACTGTTCTCTCAAAGTTTCTAATCCCCCCTACACACTTGCCCTGTTTTGCGTGCACCCCTCTTACAGCCCTTGTTGTGCGGTGCAACACCCCGCCTCCCTCAGGCGTAGGTGGAGGTTTTGATGCTGTTGAGGTTACTTCTGGCAAATATCAAGCTAGTGTCCGACTGATGATGTGTTACCCCTTTCTCTCTCCCCTTTGTTATAAATTTTCATGCTGCTTGGATATTTCTTTTCAAGCTGACTTCTTTTTTCCCTTTTAGTAATTCCCTCCTTACTGTTTAATGTGGCAAATGGTCACTGGCTTTAGCATTACCAGTTCAGGGGCACACGCTAACTCAGTTTTGGGTGTTTAGGCTCTTGTTTACGTTTTCAACTACTGTGCAGCCATGTGCCGAGTGGGGCAGCCACATGCATTCCCCCACTGGAACCAAGATCACTCAAGAAAACAAGCGGAAATGTAGCTCAGGTTCAGTTGTAGAAATGAGTAGAGGCTAGTGCAAATGATTGTTTTATTCCCCGCCCCTGAACGGCTGTGTTCATCTTTAATTTTCACTTTACAAAAGAAGTTGACTTGATCTGGCACCTGCAGAAGTCTATTTTGTGTTAACTTCTACAGGCTGTGTTGATAGGCAACAGTTTACTTGTTTTTCTTTTTTTGAAGATTAAATTTCTTTTAATGAAGATAAATTCATTGAAGGCATTGGCAGGGTGAGAACAGCATTCAGCTGAGAAGTCAGCTCTATTCCATCAACATCTGTTTCATCTGCTTTTAGTGCTCTACTTTCTGGGTACTGTACTCATGAATAGACCCTGAAATATAAACAATTGCTGATCATGCTGCTGGCTCTGATAACATAACTCATAATGTCGCCCTAATTACTTACATTATAAAACTGTCAGGTCTGGAACATTTGGTCTCTCAAGGCAGCTCTCCAATTAATCTTTTCCTTTTTTATTAGAGATCTTGTTATGTGATTGTCTTTTGGGGAGGAATGAGAGGGCTCTATGTTATAGTAGGTTTTTTAAAGCTCTCACTGATAATAGAGCAAGACGACTTCAGAGTTAACAGGAATGTTATGTTAGCTACCTTTTTTTTTTTTTCTTTTTATTCCAGCATCTGAAAGAATATAGTCCATAATATTATTGACTAGCTTCCGAGGGAAAAATCATAGAACTATAGAAGAGCCCGAGTTGGAAGGGACCTTGAAAGATCATCTGGTCCAACCTTTTGTGGGAAAGGGAGCCTAGATGAGATTATCTAGCACCCTGTCTAGTCATGTTTGGAAAACCTCCGGTGGTGGGGACTCTACCATGTCCATGGGGAGGTTGTTCCAGTGATTGGTTGTCCTCACTATAAAAAAAATTCTTTCATATATCAAGATGAAACCCCACCCGGTGCAACTTGTACCTGTTGCCCCTTGTCTTTTCCGTGTGGCTCCTTGTGAAGACAGAGCTTCCATCCTCTCTGTAGCTGCCTGTTAAGTACTGGAATACTGTCTTAAGGTCCCCTCTAAGCTTTCTCTTCTCCAGGGAGAAAAGACTTAACTCCTTCAGTCTTTTCTCATTGGGCAGGTTCTTCAGCTCTTTGATCATCTTTGTGGCCCTCCTTTGGACCCTCTCCAGTCTGTCCACATCTTTCTTGAGTTGTGGGGACCAGAACTGCACACAGTACTCCAGGTGCAGCCTGACAAGCGCTGAGTAGAGTGGGATGATCACGTCTTTATCTCTGCTAGCAGTGTCCCTGTGGCTGCAGCCCAGGATCTGATTTGCCTTCGTTGCCACAGCAGTGCGCTGCTGACTCATGTTCAGCTTGTCCACCAGGACTGGTAGGTCCCTTTCAGCAAGGCTGCTCTCCGGCCACACCGATCCAAGCCTGTACTGTGCTCTTTGGTTATCTCATCCCAGGTGCAGGACCTTGTTTTTTTCTTTGTTAAACATGCAGTTCTTGCTAGCCTACTCTTCCAGCCTGTCCAGGTCTGTCTGTAAGATGGCGCTCCCTTCTGATGTGTCCAACTCACCACCCAGTTTAGTGTCATCAGCAAACTTGGTGAGAGTGCATTTATGAAGATGTTGAACAGCATGGTGCCCAGTATTGATCCCTGGGGGACTCCACTTGTGACAGACTGCAAGCCTGAGTAAAAACCATTGATCACCACCCTCTGAATGTGGCCTGTGAGCCAATTTCCCACCCGTCTCACAGACCACCCATCCAGTCTGTACCTTGCCAGTTTGTCTAGGAGAAGGCTGTGAGAAACTGTGTCAAATGCTTTGCTGAAGTCCAGGTAAACAACATCTACTGCTCTCCCCATGTCGACAGAAAATGTTTTTTTGTTTTTTGTTTTTTTCTGGGTTATTTTGGGTTTTTTTGTGGAAGGTGATCWGGTTAGTCTGGCATGATTTGCCTTTGGTAAATCCGTGCTGGCTTTTCCCAAGCACCTGCTTTATTTGGTTTGTAATAGTTTATAGGAGGACTTGTTCCATTACTTTCCCAGGGACTGAAGACTAATGGGCCTGTAGTTTCCTGTGTCTTCTTTTGGGCCCTTCTGTAGATAGATGTGATATTTGTCCTCCTCCAGCCATCAGGGACATCCCCTGATCTCCACGACTTTTCGAAGATGATAGACAGTGGCCTTGCAACAGTGTCAGCTACTTCTCTTAATGTCCTGGGGTGGATTCAATCCAGGCCCATAGATTTATGTGGGCTGAGATTTACTTGCTGTTAATATTTGATTTACTTGCTGTGTTAATAATTGTTAAAGAGAACACATCAGTCTTTAGTGTGGTGCCAGTAAAATTACTATAAGAAGACAACAAAAGCTAGAAGTAAATTTTATTAAGTACATTATTGCTTTGGTTTTCATAACACGCTTGCTGACAGATCCTTTAACCAATGCGACCATGCATTCGAACAAGGAACATCTAATGTCTAGGATGCTTTATAAGAAATTCTGCTTTTCATAGGTAGCAATTTCATGGTTGTTCTCACAAATGTGAAGTATACCAGTTCTTATAACTTGCCTTGGAAGAAGCAAAATGGTTAAGCACCATCCCTGGATCAATACAGTAAATGGTATAATATAATAATACCATTATTCTACTTGTTCCCTGGCAAGAACTGAGTACTCCATCACACTGTTTTGCTACAGTGATGCTACAGCTACCTGAAATCCTGTGCTGCTTTTCCTTTGCTTTAAACTTTCTATGTACGCAGTCCTCAAGGTGTCAGCAGAATGAATGCAATASGTAAGTAAAGATAATGATAATATTTTGCTTTTGGACTATTCTCATACCAAATCTAAATACTGTAATTAGTAATTGTAAATATAGTAATGACACGAAATTAGGTTGGTTACACCCAGAGACACCATTTGTAAAGTGATACCATTAATTTCTTCCCCAGGCAATGCTTGAGACCTCTCTGTGTTACAGACTTCACTGTACTTCTTGTGGCTAAGACAATGACAGAGCTGCAGAGCTACATGCTTGTCATATTTGATCACTACATTCTCCCACACTTGAAGATGTTTATGAACACCTTTAGGTAAAGAATGGTTAGTTACTAGGTTTCATTTGCTCAGACTTATTTTTTTTATATATATATATATATATATATATATATGAACCTGCTATCCCTCTTGCAAAAGACACCAGAAATTCAGAACCATTGTCAAGCTGTCCTCCACTGCTGAGAGAATTCAATCAAGTGAGACCTCTTTGTTGTCTTTGCTTTCAATGTGTGCCTAAAAGTGTACTTGAGAATAACCCAGCCTTTTATTCAGCACTGCCCAACCCTTGTCACACAGAGATTTCAGGCCTGTGAACAAGGGGCTGGTGAGGACCTGATTCTCCAGCAGAAAGGGGATTGTGCAAGCCAAGAAGGTTGGAGAGCCCTCCTCTACTGATAAAATCAGAGAGCAGTTCCTTGCTTGAATTTTTGTGAATGAGGCCAATTTCTTGCCATCCTGCAGGTCTCTCCTTTCCCTCCTCTTTCAGTTTAACCTTGATCCTCAGGGTAAAATAATAATCCAGGAACCACTGAAAAGATGGAAGGATGCCCTCAGTGCCCTTTGCATCTCCTGTTTTTCCACCCACATGAACACACAGTCAGAGCCCCATGAACTTCGTTACATGAATGAATGTTTTTTTTCTGTTGGTGGTGTTTTGGTTTTTTTTTTTTTTTCTTCTTTTGGCTGTGTTAATGCTGAAAATTAATGAAGGATTGGTTCAAATCAACCTGAAATAATGTTTTCTTCATAATTTTTACTGACAACACAAAAAGTCTGAAAGATATAATTTTGACTCGAATGAAGAATTCTATTTGATAGCATTCTTTTCCCCTCCCCTGAAGAGAGCAAGTAAAATAAATAATAAAGCAAAGAAAATAAAGGTCTAGATCCTTAAAGTGACTATTGCTGCTGTTTCTTTTAACCAAAATCTCCCCTGTGAAATCTGGGGGTGTGCAAGAGGTCCAATACTTTCATGTACCTGCGGGAGTGCGTATCTCCCAACGCATAGCAAAGTGTCCTGCTCACAAAATGATCAGATGTAGTGTGAAGGAAAGGTCTCCTTCAGTCTCTGTTGCTAGTACTGTTTTACTTTATATAAAATAGGAGGATCATTTTTAAATGTCTGCTTAATTCAAAGTAGAGATTTGAACCAAGGTCTGTTACTTCCAAAAATGTGCACTAGCCTGGATTATTATAGTATGATCTCTCTCAATCTTTCTAGAAGTAAATGCTTCATTTTTCTTCTAAGTAATGAAATGTTTACTGAAAAAAAGAGCTAGAAAATCATTGTGCTTTTTTCCAGGTGAGCATCTAAGCCACCAAAATATGAAGTTAACCTTCACTATCTAGTTCAGTGATTTTTAAACTATTTTATATAAAATAGAGATTCTGATTGAATCTAATTTTGCCAGGATCTGAGTCTGTAGGCATTAATGCCTGTGCCTCTAGTTGTTAAGTAGAGATTCAAGACTGATCAATTCTTTTTCACTCTGAAAGTCTTGGTATTCTTAAGAATAGCTTGCTGGAAAAAAAAAAAAAAAATCTTGCCAGTCTTACAGAATGACAGTACTAGGGTTTTTTTCCTTGTATAAATCTGGAGTATATAAAAGATGACAATGAAAAAAATGTTGTTATATGTTGTGGATTCAAGAATCTGTCTGCAATATACTGTCTTTTTGTTCAGTGGAGCTCTAATGCTTTAATTCACCTTGTTTGTAACTACTATTTCCTTTATAAATGATCATAAACCTGAAAAGGTGGGCTATTTTTTAAGCTTAATAAAACCAGTATTGCCTTATTTCAAAGTCCAATACAATTATGAACACACCATAACTTGTGGATGATTAAATTGCAAATTGTGGGTGTCCACCAGGCAACTAGATATATTAAATTTGTTCACCTTCATAACTCATCCTCATATACACTGTATATTTTCCAGGATCATGCAAAGATGTTCTTGTTCTGCCTGAGGTACATTCTGTAGTGTTTATGGTTTATCAGATGTACAGAATATCTTCTTCAAGGAGACACTCATATATCATTTGAACTTCAGTAGTTATTACATTGTTTTAATGGAAAAATATTATAAATGAATGAGTTTTATTCTCTCTGCAACATTTATATTTTTGAACATGGCTTTTTCAATGCTGTTATTTTTTGTTCTATGAGAACACGAACTTCTTGTTTATTACTCACTGATTTTAAAAAGATATATCTCATTTTCTCCTTGGAGACCTATAAAGAAAAAAAGGTCAAAAAGCAGAAGCCGAGTAATCGGAGTGTAGTTTCACAGAAGTTTTGTGGACTAAACGTGACACCTGTTAAAAAGCTAAAATCAAAGTAATCAAGACAAACACTTTACCTCTTATTTGACATTGTAATTGAGGAATATAATCTATACAGAAATTTTTAAAAATGAGGGTTTGATTTACAGCTGTAAACTAAGTGATATCTGGCTTAATCCACATGGAAAATACCTGCAGTTGTTATGAACTTAGACTGTGAGCTCATTAAATAAAAAGACTAACTCTACTTATCTCGTAAACAGATAGAAGATCCCCGAGAAACTGATGTTTCAGTATTGTTGATATAGCGGAGAGCTGCTTTCCTGTAACTCCATGCTGAACTTGTTTCTCTGATATTGATACCATCTGAGTTTTAATGCTGAAGGTGCCAGGCTTACCTTGCTATTTTGAGGTGCTTCATTTGTATCAGTTTCCTTTTCTGTGTCATATTTGTGATTCCCGACCAAGTCCCAAGAGCCCTATGTAAGGCAATAATCCTCAGGTGTTCATGTTGTAGATACGTTTTTACCTACAGAATTTTCTTGTGCATTTTGCCTGTCTTCTGGGACACAGCATTCCTGACACAAAATGTCAGCTTCCCCATACTGCCCCAAGGCAGCAGCATTGCAGGCATGGAGAGATATTCTCTCTGTACATGGTGGGATCCACGAAGACCACTGTGTGCTCCTCTCAGTGCCTACGATAGCAATTCTAACACTATGAGTAGCTAAAGAAGCGCTGGGGAATTTAAGGCCTTTGGCAAGTGTAGTAACAGAGACAGATTTATTTCTGCATGTAACTTTAAAAACAGTTGTGTAGTCCAACATAAGGGCAAAGACACCAAATGCATGTTAAATCACCATTGTTAAGCTACAGTGTGTTATCCAAACTGGTAGTCCTCACAGGGAAGTGTCATCTGAATTAGGAATGTTGATAGCAGAGTGAACCAGAAGTGTCCACAGAGTACTTGTGACCTGGCAGAAGCTGTGAACTGATAGATCCTGAGATTATTTGCAGATGAAGTAGTGCCATTGTGGCATAGATTGGGACAGAAATAAGTGAAAGTAGTGCTGGCCTTGTTTCTTTCCTGTCACAGGTTGAAGAGGTGAGGATATTTTTGATGTCTTCTCCAGAAAACTTAATATTTGCTTTATCTTTTGTTTGTCTTTTATATAATTGCACTGGATAATATTGCAAAGTCATATAAAATTAAAATTAAGTTTCAAATAGGGTTTGTTAATTACCGTATTTAACTGTTGTGGTTATTGTTTCCTAGGAGATTAATGAGGTGAATTATTGTAACATAATTAAACTACAGTATATCTAATCTCTTACATACCCTTGTGGTTTACTGTTATTCAAGTATCACTTGAAGGTTAATTTCACTTAGCTGGTATATATTTGACTTTGGCAATACAGTTTATATCAAAATATGTTTTTAATTATATTTGAAAGTCATTAGGCAACAGCTCTGCCAAAATTATCTTTGTAAGCTTTACTGGTGAAGGTAAGGACATAACAAACAGTAAAATCAGCAGACTCACATAAATACACAACCTGAATATTCACATAAAAGCAAAAGTTAACATATGCTGCCAACTTGGATGCTAATGGTGTCTGCTGAAGGTTAAGCCTTCTCTTCTGATTGTCCACTCTGATACATGGCAATTATTGAATGAATCAAAGCTGAATGGCACAAGGATTTCATTAACATGAAAGATATAATTATATGTGCGAAGTTGCAAATCCAGTAATCCAAAATCTCCCCTAAAATGTTTTTGACTGAAGCCTTTTACTAGCAGTTAATGAATTCCTCATTTCACAGTCAGAGGCTGTGCCTCAGGCCATTCAAGTCAGCTAACTGGCTGTTTTCTGTGGTACTTTGGCAGGAAATCCTATTGTCTTGCCACATGAAAATTAGAAACATACAGTAATATCTCTATAGGACAAGATAAAACTATAGATTCATCAAAGCATGCCTTTTTCCCCAAAGAAACAGATTGTTTATATACCTTCATTTTTCTTAATCCCCAAAACCAACCTTCCTCTTCCTCCAGCCACAAACTCAGCTTCATCTTAAATTCACTATTCCTCATTTATTCTCATGCTGGATTTATTTAAAGGATGGATACTCTATACTACAATAGAAAAGCAGCCATTTTTGTTTTCTGTGTTAGTTCTAGTCACAGACAGTTTACATCAATTTTTTACCTTCTCTTCAGTAATCCTAAGAAATTATCTTCTCTATAACTCTTTTTAATTTCCTCTAAGCTATGGTGCTAAAGATTTAAATCTATTATTTTCTCTCTCTCATTTCTCTCTCATCTCATCCCTGTATAATTTGGACAAAACTAAAATTCTCTCCCCAAAATTGTAGCTCAGTATAGAATCAAACCCAATACGAGATCTTTTAAAAAAATTAAAATTCAACAGCATGTAATTTGATAATTATGATTTTCATCCGAAGAATAGAAGTTAAAGTATTAGTGGTTACAATTTTTAGTCCAAAAGTTGGCTTATTTCTGGACAGAATTCACAAATCTTTGATGTCCAGAAAACACAGCATTCCTGAGCATTTAATCTAAGTTGTATTTTATTTTTAGAGATTTATCACCCAATATTGGAAGAGGGAAACTGCTCAATAACTTTCTTGGTCATTACTCAACATGGCTATGATCCTCTTGAATGATCTCCCATTGTGCATTTCTAGAATAACTTCCACTTCTTTTCTGTATACTTTTTATTGTAAATACCCCACAACTTGTTTGCTTTTTCTCTGTAATTAGTTAGAAGATGATTTTTTGTGTTAAGCACAATACTTTCTTGGTTTTCCCACTTATGTGTACTCTCTGTTGTCACTTTCCAGTATTGTGGAATTACTTTAGGTGCCTGCTCTCACTGTGTTTTAGAGCGGAGTATGTGAGCCATGAATAAGACTATAAACCTAAATTACCCAGGTCGTTCTGAAATTGTTTGCTCTTTCCCCTCTGTTTTTGCTGCCTTAGAAATTGTGTGCTATCAGCAAATGTAGTAATTTTGAACATAACATTTCCAAGGTCACAACTCTAGAAAATAATCTAAACTTGACGGTTGTAATGTTCCCAGCAGCTCCAGTTCTCTCCTCCGCACTCAACAGCTGGCCTGTTTCTTTCTGGTATGTGTCTTTGAATCTATTTGAATTTGGTTTGTCAGTTCTTCTCAAAAACATGCTCGCCACCTTCTCAAATCAATCTGCTTTGTGGCGCAGTATCAAATGCTTTTCTGAATTCCAGATAAATTGTCCATTACATTGCTATTGTCTCCAGGTAGGTAACATATTAAAAGAATTCAAGTAAATTTGTTTGTCATGACTTCCTTTTTCTATGTATTCAGCCCGCTATTGTGGTCTTCCAAGTCATGCATTTCTAAATCTGGTTTAATAATTTTCTGTCTTCTGCATAACTGAGTCTAGGATAAGAAGCTTGGGCTTTCTAGGGTCTTGGAACCTTTTAAAGTAAAAAGAATTACATTAACTGCTACTCCAGTTCTCTTATACTCCCTTCCTTACTTAGTAAGTTATCACAAATCCTGCCGAGGGCTTTTCTTTTCCCCTTACCACTTTTCTACAGATTTCTTGGTTATAATTCATCTAGGCCTGGGGCTTTGTCAATGTTTAATAGTTATAATTGCCTAATTAAGGTATCAGCTCTGGTAGACCACAAGCCTTCTTTCTCCACTGTGTTTCCAGTTTTCAGGAGTGTGTTCGCTACTTCTGTCAGACTCTCTCTTCCTTTGTGTATTCATTACAAACAGTCTATGAAGATATGACTAATCTGTCTCTTTATTTTTAAAATTGCTTTGCTTGAAGATATTTGCCTCTCTCATTCCTGTCAGACTACAAGTGGATGAACAAAAAAAACCCCAAAGTCACACACAAAAATTGGTATTACCATGGAACAGTGGAAAGCTCAGTCATTTTCTTTTGCTTTTCCAGGAAAAATATAAACTGTATAATAATGGCAGGTGTGTACTTGAGAGATTAAACTATACACTTGGGAACTGAGTGTAACCTGTGATGGTAAGAAGAAGGAGAGCTAATTTATGTTAATTGGCAATAAATTAAGTAAAATTCTGCAAGGTGAGTGTGTTTTGCCTGCGACAGTAACTAGTGAGTGATTTCCCTGTCTTTGTTTTGACCCAAGAGTTTTATTGCTCCTGTTCCTCCTGTTTTCTTCCCTGTACTGTGGGGGGACGGGGGATTGACTGAACAGCTGGGTGGGTGCTTGGCTGCCAGCTGCGGCCAACCCACCACAATTATTTATCTCAAAGTGTTAAACTGCAGGCGACTGAAAGTCAATGTATTGGGTATACTCTATGGACCACATGTTGCTTAGCTTGCAATTGATATGGGAAGCTGCAGTTCCGTGTTATCAAATTTATATATAGCTAAGCAGTTCAGATTTGTGATGTGTGTTCCTTATCCAACATCAGGTATCCACCTCTTGGTTAAAAAGGGAACTGGCTAACATCCTTGTTTACAGGTGCACCCAGACTGGCAAATGTAGCTTTAGAGTTTTTGTGTGTTAAATGCATCATCAGCCATTTAAAATGTTGATGCGAATACTATATTTATATAGTGTCTCCTGTTCTTCTTGAATCTTGCAGAATTTTTCAAACTTGACTGCACAAAAATGAGCTAAATGGTTATTTTAAAAACTGTTTTAACCTGAGCTATTTCAGCTCAGAATGGTGTTTGTCCTTTTGAGTTCTTTTACAGCGTGCTAGAGGATTAAAACAGTTTCCTTCTTACAGAGGTTAGAAAGAAGACTTCCTCAGTGGGCAGGATAGTCTGTAATTAAGCACTTAGGGGGTCTGTATCCAAAAGGCAGTTGCAGAGTTCCCTGAAAGCATCTGAGAGCCAGTAGCAGAAGCAGGAGAGCGAACTGCTGATCTGCTCCACTATGACATTTTTTGCCTGTATCTGTAAATCTTGTATTGGGCTTCAATTTAGCTTGAAAACTATTCCTGTAAATATCATAATGTCTACTTTCAGAAAGGATGGTTAAAATCCTATAGAGGATTTGTACTCTTTTTCTTTTTTGCCCGTTTCACCATCTGGGGGCCTTATACAGATGCCTCTGTGGAAGGAAAAAAGGACAGTCATATGTCTTTTCATACATAAGACTTTGGTCTGTGACACTGTGCCACCTCCTGCATTAAACTGATGGTGATAAACTGTGGCAAAATGACCCTTACATCACTTAGCCCTGGTAATTGTCTAAGTATTATGTTAACAGTTTCTAGCGTATACAGTGGCTTTACAGGGTAGTGGATCAGGAAGAGTTTCAGAGTGTTATATTCAGTATAATTTTTGCAATGGTGTTGTCTTCTAGCACCTGATTTTTTTAGTTAATGCTAAGGAAATGCACTTTTTTGGAAACGGACATAGACTGCATTAACATCACCTATAAATAATACGAAGAGAATAAAACTTAATGGCACATAATGCAATGGAATTTGAGGGTAACAAAATTTTCAGGTAGAAACTAGGATCTCATAAAATTAAAATGACAGAAGGGGAGGGGCCTGACTCCAAAACAGTCTGTTCTGGACAGAAGTCAGCTGGGACTGGAAATATATGGAGAAGTACTTTCCGTCTTCCTAGTAGGAATAGCCTGGGGACAACCAGGACAAATGGTAAAATGGAGCTCCATTGGACCTGGTTATAGAAGGTGACTGCTGGTAAAGGCAGAGAGATTAAGGAGTAAGATACTGTAATAACTTAAGCATTAAGAGCGTTCTTGGAGACTTCAGTGGCAATATTAATGTGCTTGCATATAATCACATACCTAAGATATGTGAGATTTCAGTAAAGTCAGCAGTGTTTGCCGTGGAGCAGAGATTTTATTGCCAGGCTGGGGCCTCCCTTTAGAGCTGAAGATCAGGCGAGAGCAATGCAAGAGGAGGCAGGGCAGGAGGATGAGGCTTACGGCAACTGTCATAGGGCAGGTACATGGTGGGGTGATTCTACTGATACAGCATCTAACTTGYGTTGATTCATTTCTTGTAGGTGTTGAATGAATAACAATGCTTGAGGCATGATTTACTAATCTTGCTGGGAAAGAAAAAAGGTTTCCACTTCTGACTATCTTCGCATTTATTCCCCTGTGTCTCAGGAAACTTGTAGTTTCATGAGATGGACAATGGTTACAGTAGACAAGAAGCAGGAGCAAGGCTTTTAGCTCGGTCACACCTGCCTTATTCTCAATATTTTCAAAAGGCTATATCAGTTTTGCACCATGCAGATAGTTCTGGAATCAGGGCTTTCCATGTGAAAGATGTCTTACAGTTGGAAGGCAAGAACAATAGCTAACTAGATAGAAAAGTATGGCAGAGCCACTTTTCAGACACTGCCTCTTCGCTTTCCTTTCAGGTTTCTCAAAACATAGCTACCAAGCAGTGTAAGTGGATGGAGCATCTCTGTTTTTCAATGCCACAATAGTTAATGATAGTATCTGTAAATGTTTTAGAGAAAAAATGCTTACATGGGTAACTTAAGAAACACTTAAAATAATAGTCTTTAGAAATATTCTAAAGCAACCATTACATTTTAAAGAAATACATCTTGCCCCTTAAAACAAAAAATAATATACTGGTCTCATCAGACATAGATATTTTTGCTTTTTTCTACATTTGTTGGATAATCAACATTCCTGTTGGCTATTTATCTGCTTCTTAAATTTCAACAAGTAATTCTGCTTATAATTGTGACACTTCATGATTTTGTAAAAATTGGCACCTGCTGTTTGTAGGGATAATAGCACAATTCAACATGCACTGTAGGAAGAACTGATTTTCTGCTCATTTTATCTGAAAATGTCTGAATTATAAGTGGAGTTGCCTTCCTGTTAAAATTCAAAATTACAGGGGATGTAGATAAATGGGAGTAGAGATTTTCACTTGTGTAACAAGAAGAAAACCCAAAATAGATGTGATTTTCTTTGTTGTGAATGCAGAGAAGAAAGTACTAAAAAGTAATTTGAAAAAGAAAAAGGGGTTGTTTTACTAGATTTTATCTGTGATGTCAGTCAGTTAGAATGAAGTTGGGGTAAGATCTGTGAGCAAATATAAATGGTCGCTTTTCACCTATGATGAAATTTGCCCTTTGGAGAAAGAAATGAAATATATGGCAGTTATTCATCTAGTTAGCAAGTTAATGTAGCTTTGGTAATTCTGTATGCACGCKGTACACCGTACTTCCTTCTTAAAATGAAGGCTAGATACCATGTTCCTTGATCTAACATTTAGCAGGGCTCTTGCAGGCCGGGAGCAGGAAGGATAACAGTTATTTCCGTAGTTCTTGAGGTTGACATCTGTGGTAGGCAGATGGATATACACTGTTAAACCCATATTCTGCGTTATCATTGTAAGTTTAGGGCTTAGAATAGGAGCATGGACAGGCTAAGGCTGTCCGCTTTCTCCAACAGACAAAATTTTGTCACCCCTTGTGGGGGACCTGGTGGAGCCCTAGAGTTGCAAATGGCAGTTGACTGATGAAGACAGTTAGAGAACTTGGAGAGAGAAAAGGGGGTGAATCGTCCCCCTTCCTTTTGCTCTTTGGAAAAAGAGCAAAGGAAGGCTGTTCTCTGCYGTTCTTCTGCGGGGCAGTTTGAGAACCCAGGCCTGTGTCCAGTAGCTGGAGCAGAGCCTCAGCAGGCAGTTTAGCCTGAGGAAAAGGGATTTCCTTACCCTGGCTGCTTCAGGGCTTTTTTACAGATGCTTGTGGCCGATGAGCTGGAATCCTTCCTCATGCCAGAGGAATTGACAGTCTGGTGAAAATGCGTAACGCTGGACCCAAGGCTCAGCATATGCTACAGAAGAGAAAAATTTTCTGTGCTGGAGTTTGCAGCCCCATCGTTGGGAGAGCAAAGGTTTTGCATTGCCAAGGAGCACTCGGGAGGAAGACGACTAGGGAAATCTTGTCTTTCCAGTAAGACAGATTTCCCAGTAAGCGTTAAAATGAACAAAATCACAGCAACTTTAGTTGTTGCATATTTACTGTTTATCTGCTTGAGACCCGGGCAAATTAGCAGCAGCCATCTCAATTTTGTTTCTTGCAGATTATTCTCCTGTGACTTTTAATTAAAACTTCCCTTAGGCACAGAGGAACCATTGGTGATCTTTTTTTTTTCTGGACTGCCTCAGCTTTAATTACCTTTTAGTGTTTGAAATAAGCCTTATGTTTCCACCAGATCATGTTTACTACAGAAGGAAGTGGCGAAGGGATCAGCAGGGATATTTACTATAAAATAAAAATTTCACGTAAAACGTATTTTAAATGTAGTCAAATAAACATTCCCTTCCCCCTCCTGAAATCTCTATGGCCAGGTTTAATAGTGTTTTATATATTTTGAACTGAATAACTTGTGTCAAATCTCCCATTCCTGCACTATTCAATTTTTACTGGGAATATGATTACATTGAAATGAGACTCCATCAGAGAAATAAGATATTGGATGGGCAGTAGACCAAGGCGAATTTCTGAGCAGTTTGCATAAATGTTTTTTCAATCATAATAGCAGGTTCAGAACTTGAGCAAAAGAGCTAACCTGTCAGATTGCAATTTCTATTCATTGTTGCTTAAACACCTTGTTTGCCAGAGAATCATCAGGTTTGTTTCGTGTTTACCTGCAAATAAATTTGATAGAAAAAGAGCTCAAATGTGTATAATGTTATTCCAGCTGGAGGGAGGGAAGGTTTTTAGCCACTAATAGGTATGTAT
This sequence comes from Phoebastria nigripes, assembly GCA_035582835.1. Taxonomy (NCBI): domain Eukaryota; kingdom Metazoa; phylum Chordata; class Aves; order Procellariiformes; family Diomedeidae; genus Phoebastria; species Phoebastria nigripes. The sequence goes on from JAYKAV010002932.1 coordinate 1,988,169, forward strand.
ATGTAGGTCGCAATGTATTCGTACACTATTTAGGCATCTTGATGCCAGCAGAAAGCGTCACCAATGTTAGCTAACGCGATAAGCTTCCCAGGACACACCGTCGGGGAGCAGGCATACAGCGTGGACTGGAGCGTATAGCACAAGGTGAATAAGATAGTCCTAGTAATGTCCTGTTGTTGACTAGAGTAGTGCTGGCAGGTCTGTTAAAAACAGTCAAATTGCAGTAGGCCTTAGAATAGGGATAAACTTGTAACACTCAGAAGAAGAAACATTTTTGAAAATCATCTTTCAACTGAGGAGAACCCTTTTATGCTATCCATAGCAATGAGTTCCTTTGCATATAGTGCTTTTCTGCAATTCAACTGCAGTTGGATATGTACTGCTGAAGAGCTAGGTCACAGTCAAAGTGTATTTTATTTATGTTTTTAGTGCATGTATATATACACGCACTGAAATTATTTGTGTATGCATATATTTCAAATGGGCACAATCCAGGCTTACCCCAGCTCATCAGTATGTACTATGCAGCTGAAGATGCTCTTTCTCATTGTACTTTTTTGCATAGAACTGAAGAAGTCTATGAGGGGAATAAGTTCCTCCAGTACCTTACTGAATTAATGATATTTTTGTAGCTGTTGTTAATCAGATGATAATATTAATATTACTGTTGGCTTCAGTCCAATGATCTTTTTGAGTATCATTGAATGTCTGGCTGGCTGCTTGGTGTGCGTTTCAGACAAACAGGAAATAGGGTTAGAAAAAAAAGATCAGCTTTTCTTTCATTTAGTTATTTCTGAGCAGAACGTATTTTCCCTAAATCCCCAAATAACAGGCTTTGATAGGTCTTGCTTTTCAGGTATTTTGGCCATTGATGAACTGCACAGCCAAATCATACTTCTGTACTCAAAAATGGACTTGAATTTGAAGTTATCTTTTTCTGCTTCTATATAATGGCTATTCCTCCACATAAATTATTTTTTTGCAGATGAATATTCTGTGCATTTGATTTAAAGTCTGCATATACTCTGTGTGCATTAGAGCTATTTAGTATAAAAAAAGATAAGGAAGAGAAAGAATGGAAGAAATACTTTTAAAATGAATGGTATAAAGTTAAGTGGTGTGCTTCTGTTTACCCTTTCTAACAATATAAGAAGCCAAGGACATTCATCAAGAAGAAAGGCTGTAATTAATTAAGAGAAATACTATGCAATGCATAATTAACATGTGTAACAGCTTGTCAGAAGACTAATGCCAATAAAATAGTAATATTCACAAAAGGATTTGACATTTATGTGGATAATAAAATATTGACAGTTACATTAGAGATTTTTAAAAAATGTTTTCTAAAAGAAACTCTTGCTTAAAAACATATACTAACTATAATTAGGAAAAGACAATCCCTTACTGGCAACCTGTTCCATAATAATTCAGCGGGAGTCAGACAGTTAAATACCTTATAAAACAATCTGGCATTAAGTTACTGAGAACTCTCATTGTATTCTGTATAGAAGATATCGTTGTGTTAAACAGTTTCTTCCATTGTAATTAATGAACTCTTTAAATTCATATAAATGATCTCTGCATTCAAATAAATGGTCACTGGATTATAAAGAATTGGGTATCAGCTCAATTCTGACCAGTATTGTTCCCTCTGTCCCATTTGCTTTTTTACTGGTGTGTACCCATCTCATACACATTTGAATCAGGAAACCTCTATACGGCGCTATTAGGATTCTGTGATTATCCACGAGACACCACATACTGTGATCCCCACGTTATTTTATTTGTGCCAGACAAAATGTAGGCATGTCAGTCTTAAATTTGTATATAGTCTTCAGAAAAGCTTGAAGAGTAAGGCTACATTTTCTTTTTTTATTGCATTACTGGTTGCTTAAAGGAAAAACATCACATGAAAATCACATTTCTGTCAGAAAATCTTGGACTTGTTATTTCTACAAATAACCTTAAGATTAATGAAACTGAAAGCAGCAGTCTTGCACTTATTAGTGCTACAAATAACCTTAAGATTGATGAAAATGAAAGGAGCTGGTCAGTGCAAAAATGCTTTTTCTTCCTATTTTTTCTTCATTTAGGTTAGACTGCACAACTGGTGGTACTTTCTGTAGCATTTTTCTATATTAAGGGAGAAACTCACAGAAAAGGCTTTTAAGAATATCTACAGGTGAACAGGCAGAAACTCTTGTGTCTTTCTGTACCACTGTTTCAAGGGAATTTTAGGACAGAATTTTCTAACTACCTGTTCTTCTTTGATGCATCAAGATAAATGGTCAACCATTTTTTTAAGAGTTTACCCTTAAAATACGAGCTACGGGCCATCTTGAAAATCTATGCTGTAATAATTTGAAGGAATCAGTGTCAGAAAATTGATTTGCTTGAAAGCAGTTTATTTCAATTTGAATATTTTGAAATTGTGCTCAGTACCTAAGGTAGCATGCCTGAAGCAAGATGATCATAGAATTCTGTGATTCTATGATCCTGTTACCATGGTTTCAGGCTGAGATTTGGGTTACTATGGTGTCAGCCTTTGCTTCTTGCTGTGTGGGAAAGTATTGTGTGACCTGGGCAAGGTCATGTGGACTTAAAGCCTCAAAGAGGCTAAGCTGGAGCAACAAAAATTAGTCACTGCAGTGAAGGTCTTTTATGCACCTGCAGCCTGAAGGAGAGACTCAAGCCCTATGTGCACTTTCTTATAAAGTACCGGGCATTCGATTCCTATTTAGAGAAGTTAGCACTCTCAGATGAGGGACGGGGCCTGGCAGTTTATTGCAAATCACAGCCCTTTTTTGTCCAACTTGTATTAATAGCTAGGTACCAGGAGGCAATTCCTCTTCAAAAGCTGTGGTGATTATGTCCTCTCTTGGAGATGGGCATCAAAACTGAAGTCCCTCTTTTCATTTGAAACGAGACGCTCACAGGGAGATCAAATTTTATTCAGTAGTTTAGTGACGTTTTTGAGGATGTGCATGAGAAGGCGTGATATTTCTGTTCTTACTGAGAACTGCATGTGTGGCTGTAAGAGGGCGATAGGGGTGGCCCCAGGAACACCTTCGGTTTATAGAGAAGAGACCCAGCTGAATTAGGACAGGCTGGGGGGGGAGTGCGAGACCCGTGGGGTTTGCAGAGAGGAAGGCTGGAGCTGCAGTCTCTGTTCCAAAGACTGTGTGGATTTTATTCCCGAAAGTCGGTGGGTTGAATACATTAACAGTCTTTGGAGTGAGAGCTACTATTGTGAAGATTGAAATGTGTTTTGACAGTTTGCTTTATAGCACCTTGTGTCTTGGTGAAGTTCCGAGTAGTTTAAAGGGCTGGCACGCTAAAGTGGTGGGGTCTAGCTGAGGGGCTCAAACTGGGAACAGGTATCACAGTTGCAGGGATTGGGTCATGGCAACCTAGAAAATCCCTCTGAACGTTTTTCTGAGAGAAAGCAGCGACGTAYGTAGGAAACGTAGACTGTGGATCAAAACAGGAGTTAGGTTTGGGATACAGCACAATCTGTTCAGCGCCAAGAAAAAAAAAAACCCGATGCACAACTGTTCTCCAGGGCTGGAGAACCTTACAGCAAAAGTTTAGATAGGAACAGGGTTTTTTTTCATTACTTGGTTAATTGATTAGTTGTTGGGTTCTTTTATTTGTATRTATGTTTGGTTTTGTTCGGTTTTGGTTTTTTTCCTGAGATTTAAGTATGTAAATTCCATTTAAGTCTTATTCCAGGTTCTTAAATCCTATTGTAGTTTTTGCCTTTTGTGTTTTGATTTTGGTTTTCTGTCTGTAATCTAGAAGTACAGTAACATCAGAGGGCTGCTACAATGATGATATCACAGGATTTTGATGCTATGGTAATAGATGCAGACTTAGTATCATATCTCTTGATTGCACCAGGAGTAGTGCCAATTTATCTATTTCATCACAGTGAAGCAGCTCTTTGCTCCTGAGTGTACAGTTCTTCTAAGTGTTTTTCCAAAGTAATAATATTATCTCTCAAGCTTGTACCTGGAGGGGAATTATGCTAAGAAGTAATATAGTATAATTATTTCAGTGAAAAGCTGTAGCCCTGACAAAAAAAAAGTATGGTTTTATACACATGCAAACACATACAATAATCAGATACACAAGAGTGATTTTAATTATTATAAATCAGTCTGGCRCTTTGAAATACATTAAGTGCTTCACTCCTGAATGAAATTGTTTTACTTGGAAGGAAACGTTTTCAATATTCCTGGATACTACAGCTTGTAAAAAACCAAACATCTCAGTTTGTTTTCTTGCAGACATACAGTTTCCATTCTCCTCGGTTTTCTCATGGCTGTTAGGCCACATCTATCCTTTAGCCTCGTCCTGGGTTATTATCTTTCAAAGTAGGGAAAGGAGATTAAAGAATCAAGGACAGTGCAGTATTGGAAATGGACTGTTCCTTAATGCTTTGTTTCTTGGTAATACATTAGGCAAGGATATGCTCTTGCCGTTGTATTAATCATATTCTTAATCAAGAAGAGGACATTTGTAGAAGGGCTGACTGGCTTCAGAGGCTTGCCTTTATACTTCCTTTCTTTTTTCCTTCCGCTTTACTCTGCCATTCGCTTTTTCATTCCTGTGTACCAGCCTGGTCCATTGCATCAGATCGAAGTGTTCCTTTGCATTTTTGATTTTTATGATACCCTGAAAATCTGTCTCTGGAAAAGGGAGTGTAGTAGCTGAGTAAGTATAGCACTGATCAGTGTCTGTGCTGGATTATTTTGTTCTGTTGGCACGTAGTGGATACAGTCAAACCCTTGAGTTACCGAAGTGTAGGCTGCCTAGAGAACTTGGCTGTGAGTGCTGTTTTGTCTGGGTAGTGTTTGAGAGGGCTTTTTCAAAGGCTCAGCTGGCAGCAGGGTTTAGGCTTAGAGATGGGGACAGTGTTGAGAAGAAGCTGTGCGAATATTAATTTTACTTTCTCTCTGAAAAAGGAAGACTATTTCCTGAAAAATCAGAAGAATCTATTGCTTTGTCAAATGGAAATCTTAATTGTTCTATTTTGTTATCATGCTTAAATTTAGGATTTGTCAGATATTTGCCTGCTAGAGAGAAGAAAATCAATGGCAGAATTAAATGTGCAATGAATCAAAACCAGTTCTGATTCCTGAAGACTAGATAATGATTGCTGTTTTATTCTTCTCATGGTCGTTGTTATCTAAAGAGTAACCAGGACTGAAAAAGGCAGATACATAAAATGTCAATTTTAGTCGTTTGTTTTTTGTTTTGTTTGTTTGTTTTTTAGTAAAATTGGAAAAGTTACTGCCTTTTTTTTTTTTAACCTAGTAGATTTTAAAAACAAGCTTGCAAGTTTAAAGAACAGAAAATGTGGCTGACTGGATTTCAGCTTTAGGAGCTTCAGTGAAGCATTGGTGCTTAACTTCAGGTAGATTATTTTATAATAGCACTCAGCAAACTGAGAAGAGTACACCGCTGACTGTAAAGATGGACCTGAAAACTGGTGTCTTGGTACTTAAGTACACAATTTTACAATCATTTAAATCATTAAGATATACTGACACAAAACAAATGGGAGTCCGGGTAGGAGGGATCCTAAAGGTGCCAGTAATTTATGCAAGTCGACCTCAAACTCTGTCTGTTGTGTGAGCAAGTCAAGGGGCACCATCTGTAGCTTGCCTTTTGAAGCTGTTATAGGTCACGTATAGCTTAGTATTGAATACCAAGCTATTATTTATGGAAGAAAAATAGAAACTTTAAATGCCCATACTTTTAAATGAAATATTCCAGGCTTGATGGGGTTTATGACAGTTAAACAAGCAACATCTTGCTCATTTTCAGATAAACACTTAGACATGTGATTAAACTACTATAAATATCAGTCTAAATTGTATTACAAACATAAGTGTTTCCTAGGTAAGATGTATTTAAGCATGTATTTCTGTACTGTGCTAATCATATTTGCTACAAATGCTTCAGCAGGAAGACTATTTTTTTTAAAAAGTGCGAGCAATGTAAATAATATCCAGGTCTTGGATATTCAGCAAATAGATTTTGGTAGAATCCTCTAGTTGGGTGTTTTGGGGGGAGTTTGGGGTTTTGGGGTTTTTTTGTGTGTAAAGAATCAAAATYAGGAAAGAAGGATTGATGGTGTCCTTGTGAAGCTGAAAAGGTACTTTAAAGAGCAGTTTTGCAACTGTGTTATCCCATCTGGTAAGCAATTTTGAAAGGATCCTATTCTAAACAAAGCTGACTCTACTATGCTGAGTTTTGAGGTTTTAGATTATATAATTCAATCACATTGCTAGAAGGATGTTTTAGATAACTTGAATGAGTCAATAACTTATAAATCATCTCTGTTTTCACAGGAAGGAATGCGTCATTCTTCCTTCAGTTCATTATAACACAGGGCTCTGCACAAGCACTGCATAACTCAGGGAATCACCAGAAAAGTGGAAAGGATATCATGATATAATGTTCCATCAGCTGCTAGGTCAGCTCCTGAGGTCATTAATGTCAGCAAAGGACTCATGATCATTCCTTGTAGCTTCACTTGGGTAAGGACTCTTGGTCGGGGCTCAGCTGGCCACCAGAATTGTCCAGATTTGGACATCAACATTTGAATTACCAAGAACCTCAAAAATTTTAACAGCTCTGAAGAACCAAGTTATTAACTAACCTGATTAAGGGAAAAAGGAAACTTTTTCAATAATTTGGCTTAACCAGTAAAAGCCTACTGAAGCGTTCTGCGTTGAAAGCAGCAGGTATCAGAAACTATCAGAGGTAGAACATGAGATCAGCTGAGTTGTTCTTTTGGAAACAGGTTTTTATGAGACAGGTGCTGTGTCCCCTTATTTGCACCCAGGACAGGACGCTTGCTCCCGGACACATGATACATAAACACCTGAGTGGGTTTGCAGACTCAGGTTAGAATAGGGCTGTGTACCACCCTGTTTTATGTATTGTGGCGGGGAAATTTGAGCTGCATGTGTACAATAATTACAAACACTTTAGCATGTTGGTCAGCTGGTATGAAATGATAACTAAAACCTGCAGGTCTTAGTTTAATTGCATTTTAGTTTGTGTTTTGTCTTTGATACCAGTTTTACCATGTAGTATTGTGCAGTGAGTAGGTGCACGGTATTGTAGACCTGCCATAAGCATCTCCACACTTCAAAAAATGATAAATGATATTTCAATATGTCCCACTGGGGCTGTCTTTAACTTTCTGACTATCTAGGCAGCTTTAAATAATCTCACTGTGTGGTTTCAATCATACTTTTCTCCTTTTACTGTTTTTTTATCACTGTTTTTTTTCTACTTTCTTGTCCTACTTTAAAACACATTAGTGTATTCCCTCATTTAACTGCTGATTTTTTATTGTATATTCCAATCTACTGCTTACTCTGTTTTGTGGCTTGTGTCATTCTTCACTTTAGTGCAGTAACACTTGTTAGGCCATTGTACTAAGATCCAAATACCATTGTCCAGAAGGAAGATAACTTGTTGAGGGATCAGGAAATCTATTAACATTCATGTCTATTTAGATTGAGAGCTGTTTTATGAAAGGGATCTCTCATAAAACATGCAGCACCAGGCACAGTTGGGCTGCAATTTCAGCTGAAGTGTACGGATCTATCATAGTACATTTATTAAAATAAACCAATGATCTCACTCTTAATCTTTATTTCATTAATCTAAGTACTATGGCTGCGTTTTTTACTTACTTCATATTTCCTGCATTTGAGGTATACTTTTTGAAACGTCTTAACACAAAAAAAAAACCCCACACAGCAGGACTGAGAAGACTGTCATTCAAATCATTGTCGTGCATTTAGTTATATATCAAATGATCATGATTTTCACTCGTCTGAAGTGAGAACTTTCCTAAATTACTAACTTTTTATATTTTGGGTTTTTTTCCAAGATGGAGACCCAAAAAATGAGGCACAAAACTTTACATTTATTTCTGAGGAATATTGAGGGGGTGAGGGGACAGATGTGATACTGCTAAAACTGATTGCTTACTAGAAGTCATGGAGGTGTAATTAATCTCATTTTTCCACTGTAATAAGYGTGGTTTATAACTTCCTCAAAATATAGGTGAAATGAGTTTGTTCATGCAAAATACCACAGGCACACCTTCTGATATGGGTACCCCATGGGGTCACACGTACCACTGATGTTGAGACATTCACGTTTCCCTTTTCTCCCTTGTTCAGAAGACATCGTTGCCTTGTCTCACACAATAAGCACACTGTAGGTAATGCGTAGGGGTGTGTAGATAATGGTGATTCTTGTAGCTAGTAGGTCAGAGGATATGAGAATATAACCTTGCCTTCCGTACGTACCCTGAAGGTGTGAATCCCTTATGTGTTTTCTTCCTGAATGACTACTCGGGTTGTTCTTACAGTAAAGGTTAATTGAAGGAAATGAAGTTATCCTGATGTTAACATATGTCGTATGTTAGTCCCATCTGTAGAATGCCAGATAAAATTTCAATAGTGTTTACAGTGTAGCTAGAGCTTGTTCTAGAGCTAAAAAATATAATCCTTTAGTAGCCTAAAGAGAATAAGTAAATTGACCTTTTTAAATCAATGTTGAAAAAAATCTAAAAGCAAGTCATTGTACCTTGGCAGTGATACATTTTTTAGTACATCAGACTGAATTCACCAAGAACACTTTTAAAGAATAAAATGGGAATAAATAATATTCATCTATGAGTAACTTTAAAAATGATTTCTTAGCTGTAATTAAATCACTAATCAGACTAAAATTCATTGACTTACTATCGCAGGTAATCCTGGCTGTTTTGTACACTGTGATAATAACACTGTATTATTAAGCATTGGTGTTCCTCATAGGTGTATTGTTAGCCAACTCACAAGTTTTGATCRTTACTCAGAGGAGAAAAGAACAAAAACAACTTGGGAAGCCTGTCTGTTGGAAGCCATTTGAGCTTAGCTGCTTTCAAACACAAAGTACTTTTCAAAAAGTTTTGCGTTGGTGAAGAAAATAATTTAGAGTATCTTGCACGTAAGATTATCTGACTCATTGGAATGAACTAACCCGTATTTCATGTCCATACAGATAGGCTGACAAGCGTATTTGTGGCATGTATCCCCAATAGTATCCAAAACAAAACCATAGGCTGTATGAGTCTGCATCTTTTACTATAAGGACCTTTAATCCTGTCATAAATTGGAAAGGGGCCTTCCTATAACTGGAAGTCGTTCCCTCTGGCATAGCAGTTTTTCAGCCCCTGTGACAGTGCTCCGAAAGGCTAAGGTGTTATTTTGTTGCTCTCTGTCTCTTTTCAGAGTCTCTGGATTGCATTTTGATAGCTGCAGCCCTCTCTCCTCTCCAGACTTTCCCTTTTGTAAATTATCTCAACATGAATGTTTCCTGTTTCTCCCATATGCATTTGTGTTCCAGTGATAATTTGTGCATCCATTCCTGTAGCCTTCTTATGGAATTAGCAGGTGGCTTGTCAGTGCTGAGATACTTTTGGAACCTGTCAGGATTTGGAGGGATGGTAATATCAGTATTCCTTTTCAAAAGTGGACCACTTTTTGTTCATTTTCTTCTATGCTATTTTTACTTTAGTTGTACCTCTTACAACTTGTCAGAAGTTTCTATAAGCTTCTGTATTCATGCATTTCTTCTGTATCTGGATTAGCTACAACTAAATACGCTGAATACACTACCRATCACCAGGTTAATGGATGTATCATGACTATACTAGCATAGTATGTTTGGTTTTCTTCTCCAGCCTATATCAATCCCAATTTCTGACTGCTGCTGTATGTGGCACAAAGTGTTCGAGCGGTATTATTAGGAACTTAGGAAATAGCGTTGTGTATCATTTCTTTTCTCAGTTCTTTTCTGAGGAAAAGTGCAGAACTGAGAGCTCTGGCCCAAGATGCTTCATCTATCTTTGTGTGCCTTGTGGAAAGGAGTACTGTAAATTTTCTGTTTTGACCTTTTGGTGTCTCTGTGACTTCTGACCAAGAGGGCATTCTAGTTTGTGACAAAACTGCAGATAGCACTCATTGTGATCACGTGCTTTGGTCATGTGCCCTCCAGAAATTTTGATTCTCAAACTGCCACTTAAGAATTTCTATTTCTGCCGCTTAGGAATTTATATTTCAGACACTGCTGAAACCAGCAGTCCAAGAGTATCTATGTATAGCTGTCATCACACACTCTCTTGAAATGGCAAATTTTTATCCTGTGACTACATTTTAAGAAAACAATAACAAAAAATCATAAATCAGTGGGAGCACTATTTAGTTCAGTGTAATAGATGAATAACACTGTGGATAATTTTAACACTTCTATATTTAGGGAAACAAGGCCTTGTAGTATGTTGGTAACAGCAAAACTTGATCAGTGTGAAGTACCAGATGGTGTTCTATAAATGCAGATCTTAGGGCAAGCATCCGAAGAGCTCTTATGTTATGTGAGTACCAGAGGAATTATAATAACTGCCATCAAATGGGTCACTTTATGTATAATCAATTTTGAGTCTGTAGTATAACTGATGAGAAAGACGTTTCCTTTTACTAATCAGAGTAATAGGGAAAGCATGGTTTATCTTAGTGCTTTACCTGGAAACGTTTCCCAAAATGAAAATCTAGTCCTTGTGGACTCTTTGTAGGTGAACTCTTCATAGATACTTCCTGATTTATCACTCTACAAGGCTATAACGGTGTGTCCAGCCATAAGATTTTACAGCTCAAAGCTTTGTTTTGTGCTCTCACTGTTTTGACAAAATAAATGCTTAAGCATGAGGCAATTGAAAAATAGCCATGTAGAATGAGCTGATATAGACAAAACTGATACACGTATATCTGTGTCAGTCCCATAGTTTTCTGGAAGTTTAGCAGTGTCAGATTTAACTCACTGAAAACTCTGGATAGTTTTCCTTTTTAAGTTTAATGCTATATAAATGTCCTTTCTTTAGTTTGTACAAGCAGTTGTTTCAGGAAATTGGTCTAGCTAAATTGACACCTGCCTATTCATATAGAACAAGATTCTTTGTTCCCCAGGGATTCCTGCCAAGATTTTCATCTTATTAACAGCATAGAAGAATCGCTTTTGCAAATCTGCTAGTTTCCTTTTTTAAAGAAAATGGGCAGCATGGTGACTTGACCCTTTTCCTTTGTGAAACACATGTCAGAGTGGCAGGGGAGGTAAAACGTGCCAAATGCAGGCATGTGCAGAATACTTCTCTCGAAATTAAGAGAGAAACTGGGAATCGGGTAAAGACTCTGAAACAAAGCCAATTTCTGATCTTCTCTTTGTGCAAATATGTGATCAGTCCCTTATTCAGACCTTGTAGTAAATCTGCTGGTGAGCACTTCATTGCAGCAACTACAAGAGTATTGTAGCAACTCTTGTTTGTAACATCCTATTTAGAGACCAATTTTTTTTTTTTTTTTTTTTTTAAATCCTTTGCTGTTGCACAGGGGAGGCAAAAGTAATTATCTTCTACTTAAAATTTCTTCATTTATCATTTTATCATGTATTCATAATGTTTGGGACCAAATGAGCATTCTTGATGTGAAAAATCTTTTTTAAGGTAAGTTGTTAGACAGATGCCTAGCAGCTGAATGAGAAAATATATGTAGATTTTGACAAAAATTGAAGATGTGCATACATAAAGTTCTACACACCTGTTCTTAGGTTTGCCAACTACAATGTTACCCAACAGTAGCAAAAAATATAATCACATCCAAATGGAGATAAAGATTAGAAATGTTCCCTGTGCATGCTCTATCTCAACCACACCTTTAAACTTTCTCCCAAAATGCTTGGGCTGTCGTCATAGAGCAATTGAGATCCTGACCATAAAACATATCTAAAATCCTTTTTTCCCTTTTTTTTGAGAGTAGATTTTAAAGTAGAATAAGTTTCGTTCTGTAACACAGGTCATGTCCCATTATTTGACTGTCCAGTTGTAATGGTTTTGGCTGGGATGGAGTTAATTTTCTTCAGAGTAGCTGTGTGCCTATGTGTTTTGGATTTGTTACCAAAATAGTGTTGATAACACRGGGATGTTTTATTTCTTGCCGAGCAGTGCTTAGACAGCCTCAAGGCCTTTTCTGTTTCTCGGGCTGCCCCACCAGCAAGTGGGCTGGGGCTCCCAGCAAGAAGCTGGGAGGGGACACAGCTGGGACAGCTGACCCCAACTGACCAAAGGGATATTCAAGACCATTTGATGTTGTGCTCAACAATAAAAGCTGGGGGAAAGAGAGAGGAAGGGGGGATGTTCAGAGTTACGGTGTTTGTCTTCCCAAGTAATTGCTCCATGGGATGAAGCCCTGCTTTCCTGCAAATGGCAAAACATCTGCCTGCCGTTGGGAAGTAGTGAATGAATTCCTTAAGTTGCTTTGCTTGTGTGTGCCACTTGGCTTCACTTATTAAATTGTCTTTATCTCAGGCCACAAGTTTTTCTCACTTTTGCCCATCCAATTCTCTCCCTTCCCACTGTGGGGGAGTGAGTGAGCAGCTGGGTGGTGCTTAGCTGTCTGCTAGGCTTGACCTACAACACCAGTTTATTTAAAACCTCTAGCAGAAACTTTAGCACATAGCTTTACATCAAGATAAGATGCATCAGCTTGGTTCATGACAGCAGGTGGTTCAAATACATCACTATAATGACTGTCCTATCTAAACTGACTGCCCTATCTAAACTGACTGCTTCTTTGTGCCACACATAAACATAGATGGCAGCAATTCATTGGCTTAGAATTGCAGGAAAAACTCCCTGTTCACTCATTTGACAGTGGTGCTGATACTGTTTTGTCTGTAATCTCATTTACTCTCATTTACTTTGGGTAAAGCCACAGTTCCCATCTGTTGTTATTTATGGCAAAACTTAATAGTGGTTTGAATAGATGAATAGATGTTCTTTTTCACTTCTCTCCATTTTTTGGGGTTCTTTTTCTTTTCTTTTTTTTTGGGGGGGGG
>JAYKAV010002932.1:2001325-2018428 GCA_035582835.1 Phoebastria nigripes
TGCATATAAGGATAGTTGTTTATACCTCATCCATTTCTTTGACAAAGACCATTTCCATCTCCCTCCCTGGTTCTGTTTCATCTTGCTTGACTAGACCCTTCTTGTCTTTTCTGTAAAGTGCCTGTGTGTGGAAATGTTAATATGGCCAAGAAAACAAAATCCGATGAAAGTGTGAACAAAATGAAATGAATTAGGTTACTGAAATAAGAAAATAATCCCATATTATCACCTTGTCCCCTCTTTTGTCTACATCTTGTAGAAAGAATAGCAAGGCCACGATTGTGGTGTAATATAATTTTATATTTGCATGAACTTTCTTCAAGCACAGGGAGAGGTTTTCCAAAGATCTTGTGGTCTTGGTTTGGAATTCTTATGCATGAAGGAAGAATGTACTTTAAGGAGAAGCTACTATGTTTGAAATATTTGTGTGATAACTTTGTGAGAAAAGTTCATCTCTCAGCATGGAAATGATGCCTTTTTAGCAGTGAAAGTTGATATATGCCATCTGTGGTGTGTTAATAAAACATTCCATATGGCCAGATAGCTGTTTCTCTTTACCTGCAATAAGAATATGTCTGTATCTAATACTGATAAAATGAAATCTAAGTTATTAATAACTTAAGTTGTATCCTTTTCATGTAAAAATAAATTACACTAAAAAGCAGAATGAAGGGAAATGGTTGGTTTTAAAATATAACAAACAGTTAAAATTGGTTCTTCCAGGAGTATACCAATTAAAACTTTGGTCTGTCAGGAAAATGTTTGTCATTCCAAGTTGGCATTTTTAAAAGACAAAAAAGACCCGAAGCAGTGGAAACCAAATAAAACGTTTAAATAATAGCCAAAGGTAAGAATTCAATAAAGTAGGAAAAAACCCAAACAAACCACAACAAAACTAATGTGGCTAGGTGTTTTGTATGATATTGCAAATGAATGACTCTGTAAGCTGCATTCTTATATAATGAATACATCCCCTGCTGAGTTCAGAGGTGTCTGGTGGAAGCAGGGAGGCCATACCAGTCTGCTGAGAGATGAGCAGCAAAAAAGCAAAGCAGCAGACAAATGGTGGATCTTTCTTTCAGGTTTTCCACGTAGACATTTCCCCAGAGAATGTGTGTAATGTTAATACTTATAGTATGCCCTGAATATAAATTATAATGTGTAAGACAAGGAAATACATAATGTAAAAAGTTTACCAAATACAAATTTCTCAGTTGCATAAGAGTCTTGAAGCGATATGACTGCCTTCTTTTCCCTGCAAGGGATGGAAAAGAAATAAGAAGAGGCGGAAGAGGTGTAAGAGGCAAAGAGATTATGGTTGATGTGGAAAATGAGTATGTAGTGTTTTAAATGTACTGTACTCTTTCTATTGCAATCAGGTTGCAGAAAGCATGCGGTACCAGATGCTAATATGAGAATCAAGAGTATGCAGTGTAAATAACAGTGATTTGAACTCAATATCTGCAGACCTTTTTCAATAAGTTCACAACTTGCTTTTACTAGAGAGTATTTGTTAGAAAGTTTAAGCTTGCTCTTTCCTACACTTTTTCTTTTGAACCTCTGTTTTCTTATCTTCATGCATTTGTAACTGGTACTTTTACCCATCTTAGGTCAGCAATGATCTTCATTGTGAGACTGTCCCTGTGATAAGTTGAATGCAAGTCTCTGTGTCTCAATGATTACTATTTTTAGGGGTAGAAACAACCAAAGCAGAATTCTAAAAAGCACTTTGCATTGGTTAAGTTCTACTTTCCTAATTTTCTTAAGACTAAAGTTAAATCAGTCCTGAATAGCTCATCCTAAAGATCTAACATTAAGATACTATCATTCATTCAATTCCAGGGATTCTTCAAAATTATCTGCATAATTCCCATAAGAAACATGCTGGAGAAGAAAAATGATGCTTCAGGCTTAGAAATTTTTCAAATGACMTCCATCATATGGAAAGCTTGTTTAACATTGGCACCCAATACTGCTGCCATGGCTTGCAAGTAGATGTTCAGAAAGTCCCTCAGAGTTTCCTTTCTTCCATCAGGTGYATGTATAACCTTGTAGTCTTTGGGTGCGTATAGCAGCCACTGTCGTCTTGGACACGGTCTAAGTTGTACAACCTGTTGTTGATGCTAGTGTATGCTGGTAGCCTTGGACAGATTTGGCAGATGCTCAATCTGTCAGCTCTTGCACATTCAACAGGACTACCAGTCTCTGGAGCTTATCTCCTCTTGGGAGACTTTCACACATACTTTTCCAGTGCTGTTTTCTGGCAACTATTTCTGTCTAGATCCATAGGTATCTACAGAATCCACTTGCACAGAAGGTGCTTTTATGACACTGTGAGGTAAGCACAGTCCCTACTCCAAAACTCCTACCACTTCAACCTCCTGGCTGTGATTTCTGCACTGCAGGAACGCCGTTTACCAAGATCTTTTAAACCCTGCACCTGGGAACAGCTGACAGTGCCATGTCAGGTCCTAGAGTTTTCATTTGCAGCTATTTATTTAGCTGGCAACATCTAGACTGCTTCYGTTCATTATGCACGTAGGTCTTGCTTATGTATGTTAAACAGAAGTGTCACCGATAATCAAGTCATGGACAGTTTAATCTCATTAGTCCCTGATTTTGTCTTAAGCATAATGAAGGGAAAGGCAGAGATCAGGTTTACAATTTGTCCTGCTAGAAGTATTCTGATAYCCCAATATCTATAGCTGCTTCTACCTCAGATCTCCTTGTGCAAAATAGATTTAATACATGGACTCGGATTCATCCAGTCATCACAAATCTCCATTCACATAAATTACAGCAACATTGCTCAATCTTCCAGGTCAGCTTTCATATCTCAGGGGCTTCAATGAATTCTTAGGATATCTTACTACTGCAATTTAGAGAAAACCTGATTCTTACATTTAAAGTGACTGTAATATATATAAAACCAAACAAAAAAACCCCCAGTGATTTCCCTCTACCTGCCCCACTGCCCCAGCCTACCATGTTTACTGGGATTCCTGTTGTTTGCCTCACCAGTATTCATTCCTGACCAAGCTCCATTTCTTTTTTTTTTTTTTTTTCTGTTGATATCCTGGACAGGTAGTTTTTATTGATGTCAACTTCAGTGACTGTCAAGGAACAATCTCATAATTTCCAGCTGCCCCCATTTTAAGAAAATAAATCAAGGACATAAAGGTTTTTAAGACAGTGAATTAATGGAAGTGTAGACTGATCATTCATTATATCAAGCACTACTTTTGACCTACACAGAGAAAATGCTGTCTGTTCTTCTGTATGTCTATGAATTCCTTGTTTTTAAGTTTTCCTTTCACCATAATGTGAAAATACCTTTGTCCTATGAACAGTTCTCCTCAACCAAAATGAGATGAGCAGTGGTGAATAATGGGGAGCTGTGTGAGGGAAGGGAGTGGGCAGGAAGCATTACCAACCACTTATGCTAGAATTCCATAAATTTCCCTTTCATAGCAGGCATGGCTTCAGTAATGAGGGTCATTAAGGATCATGGAAACACCAATATTAATGTCAATTAGATTTTTTTTCAAGTCAACAAAAAAATCATCTGGATTGTCCTCATTAAAGTTGGTGCAATTTCTGACCAAGGAATCATATCTGTAAAAGAGCATGTAAAATATAACAGTAGTTTTCAGTGATTTATAACCTCTAGTTTTCTATGATTTTTAATCATTAAAGAGTATGTAAAAACATATTTTATACACAATCTTTTATCTTACATTTATTTTTATATTTCTCCATAGCAATTTATTGCAATAGATATATCACCATTACTATAGACATTTATAGTGCCATTAAAATTCAATGCCACCATAAATTCATGCTCCTTAAAGTGTTGACATTTGTAACAGCTTCCACAAGGACATATTTTATACTGAAAGTGAAACTTGGAGTAGAAACTTTTGTTAAATTTAAGATGTTGGCAAGGAAATAAACACCTTTTATCTGCTTTCAATAAATTCAATAACTTGGGTGAGACAAACTGTGTTATGCCCCACTTCTGGGTTTCATTTGCTCAGGCCACTTCAAACAAGTTCAAAGTAAAGCACAATATACAAAATAAAATTCTAAAGCAATTATTTACTGGCTAACACACAAAATACAGACAGTATATAATGAGCTATTTGAGTAAGAATTAATATCCTGATTTGTCCTAAGGCACCTGAAGGGTCTTTGCCCCAACAGGTATCAGTCAGGAAAGGAGAGGTTGGTCTCCACCATTCTCTGGGACAGACAGTCAGTGCTGCCAAGCTGCTCTCTTCCACGAGGTCAGTCGAAACTGATGGCACTGACAGCTCAACCTTGATTACCCAGCTGCTCCTGACTATCCTAACTGGACTTACTAGCCTTCATGTATTGTTTGAAAAAGCTACTGATGTAGTCCAAAACTTCGTGAAGTGCCTTTCACCCAGAATTCTTTGTAAGGACTTTAGCTGCATGGAATACTTACCCAAAACTTTTGCCATCATTTCTGAGGGTACTAAAGCCCACTTGACCTCTGAAAGAAAACAGCATAAAATCACCACTGAAACAAAAGTTTCCCATCATTGCAGAATCAGGCAGGAATATCTCTCTCTCTCTCATATTAGTTTCTTTATTCATGGAAAAAATAGACTGCTGAGTAAGTATTAGCATGGAGTTGAATGTAATGTGCAAGTGAATTGCAAGTTGATTTTTCTGTTGCTAATGTTTTTTAATATAAATTCAAAAAATGAAAATATGTTTTGACAGTTCAAAGTATCTTTGATAATGTTCAAAATTACCATTAACCTTTACCTTGCATCACCCTAGATTCCACACAGGTAACTCATTTTGACATGGGAGGGAGTAGTAGAGAGTAGCAGTGTGGGAGAGATTGCAAAGAAACTACCAAAGAGGTGCCTGCTTGGAAATCTCAGCCCCTCCAAAGGAAGGCAGGTGTGAAAAACATCAAAACCATCCCTCATGGCTATGCAACAAGGGAAAGGACTGTAGTTTTAGATGATGTCTGGAACTTTGTGAAACATCTGCCAGTACTGGCTGCTGTATCAGTTCACCCTGGAAGTGCTTTCCTCCTGACCTGAGCTGTTCTGTGTTCAAAGATTCAATAGAATCCAGCATAAACACAGACCTAATGTGGTCCAAACAGAGAGTGACTAAGCGCGACTACAGTTGAGGAGAATAATAATCCTATGGGGATTACAGTTGTTGATCAGGAGACTTATCAAGGAATTGTTGGCTTTCATGAGCAATCATGATATCTGATGGAAATTCTAGAGATGTTCTTATTTTCAGTCTATTACTAATTAAATGGCACACATAACCAAATGTATTTTTATATACAGACAAGGCATACAATTTATTTATGCATAATATGTGAGGAGTGTGCAAGTGTCAGTAGCTTATATTTGCGTATTTTCAAGAGCTCCACTAGTAACATCCAAGAGAAACTGAGTTACAGGATTTCCCGTGTAGTATCAAGTAATCAGTCTGAATTAGCAATCACCTTTCATTATATTTACCAACAATGGTATTTCTATATACCTGTGGATAAATTTGATAGTCAATGGAGGAAGGTGAGAGTGTCGCAAAAGTGAAGCAAAGGGAAACATTGAAAAAGTAAAATATTCACTAATACAGTCATAAGCAGATTTTATCATCTTTATTTCATACTGTGGTTTATGAGATGAGCTGTTCTGAAAATAGAGAGTGCAGTGTGGTGATAAAGCATACTACAAAACAACAAATGTACTGTAAAACTACTTTAATATTTCAGTGTCAGGAGTGCGGTATTGCATTTGTCATCATATAGTTCGACTGCAAGTTTTTTTAACATGCACCCAGCTACACAACTGGAAGCTTCATAAGCTAAAGAGAAAGGAAGATCAGTCAAGTGCTTTTGGCAAAGTCAGAAGTAAAGCTGGGTTTCAGGAAAGAGGATTTTTTTTGTCACAAAATTAGTGAGTAATATACCTGTGTCCCAGCATAGTTCACAGAAGTGCTGCTCTACTCAAAGCTCTCCTTAGAGTCAAAATTAAGAGACCTAGAGGGCTTGTGGTCGTTAATGATGCCACAGGACTTTCCATACAAAGTGGCTTGTTAGCGCCATGGTTTTGACTAACTGATGTAATTACTTTCAACCAACTTTAATTACCCTTCAGTTTCAATTGTAGTGAGAGATTCTGGGAGCAAAATCTGATCAGGTTAACCAGGAGGAGGTTATGGGATCACAAATGATGAGTAACTACATCAGGAACAAAACTTTGCTAATGGAGGTTTTCCAGTCTACCAGAAAAAAGTTTCACAGAAGCTGCTGATAGGAAGTTGAAACAGGAGGAATTAATTTGGGGAAAAAAAAGGTGTAAATTTTCTAGTTGTAAATGTGATTAGTCATTTGGGAGAATCTTCCAAGAAAGCTTACGGAAAATTCTTTATTGGTAGGAATGTCAAAATCAGATTTTGATATCTTTTAAAGCCAAGTTTGGACACTTTTTAAAGGATAATTCTAACTGATTTCAGGCAGTATTTGTTATACAGAAGATAAAGCTTGTACAGTTGTATTTTCATTATCTTCTATTATATTAATGATAGCATTTCCCTGCGCTCTTGCATCTTAACTCCTGATGTGCTGTTAGGCCAATGGATGTGACCTTTTCAACTCAGGCAGTGTGGATGAAGTGGTGAATGAAATGATCCCTTTTTCACTGGCAGTAGGTGAGGGATACTGTAGGTTTGTCAATGGCCTCTCTTGCTTTCTGCTGTAACCATGATGTGTACCTTGTTCAGAAATGCTTTCTCATCGTGGCCTRCTGATTGTATATCACATGACTTCAAATCAGTTTGAACATAATTCACAATATTAGAATGAATAAACCTATCATTTTATTCCCATATTGCATACAGAATATCGAATAAGTATTTATGATATGTAAGATTAATCCCACTCATGAGGAGAGGCCTTTATAATTTATTAGCGCCATCACCTTGCTTGAGTTATAAACTGTTCACTTCAGTCAAGACAGAAAAATTCCTGTCTTAGGAATCATGCCTCTTCTTTGTGAATTTATTGCTGCTCTTAATGGGAAAACTTTGAATGATAAAGGTATTTTTCAGCGATTATTATTGCATATAGACTGACCGTTTCCGTGAAAATGAGGCTGATTTGGCAGAAAATAGCCTGGTGCTTTTGGGTCTAAAAGGCTTTGGAAACATTTTGAAGTTGGAGAAACTGTAGATTTGGCTTTAATGAGAGGGAGAGAAGCAAGTGGTGTTTGAAATGTGTGGTTTGGGTTGCATTTGATTTGCCTTTACCATAACTTTGCTTGTGATAAGCATCGCCTGTAAGGATCCCTGGTGCTTTTGAGCTTTATGCCTACAGCTGGAGTTCAACATTGGACACTGAGATGGGAACCCCCACTTAACAAATATTAAAACAGATCTGCCTACATCTGTTTCTTCTAGTGAGCTACTTAAAGAAGAGCAAAAGGCTTTCAAACTTGGAAAAGCCAAGTTATGCTAGAATAATCAAGTTTTTAAACAGCAAAGAATCCAAGAGACTAGGTAAAGCAGAACTGAAGTAGGAAGCAAGTCCTGTATGCACGCTCTCCTTGTCTCTAGTCAAAACTAACTTTGTATCAGCAAACTGCAGTGTCTCTTGGGTCATAGGATTAGGTTTTTTGGTTTCTTTTCCTTACATCACCCCGAGACCTGATTGTTTCCTGAGGGAAGGAGCATTCACAGCATTCGCACTCCTTCACAGTTTCCACCAGATCCAAGCACTCCCTTTTAGAGGAACATATTACACAAACTGAGAACAAACCCTTCTTTGTCTCTGGCAGGAACAGACGTGGTAAATGTAATCAAACAAAAATTCCCTTTCTCTACGTGTTAGTGAGAGGTGTCATGGGGAAATGGCTCCTCTGCCATTCCTTTGCAATCAGCAGCCTGTCATTCTAGCAGTGGATTATTTCCCCCCTTCCCTCAGTCCTCTTTTCTATGCCCCCATCTTTCCTCACAAAGTTGGGGGTCACTCAGTTCTTGTACTTTGCAATGACCTTTCCATATGACTAATTGCAAAGCAGGTCCCAGTGTCCTTGGAGCAGTGCCCTGCTGTGGCTACTGGGCCTTGTGGGATGGGTATCTCTTGGGGAAAGGGAAAAAACCCTGCAGCTGTCAATGAAACAGGAGTCCCCAGAGATGGCCAGGATACGTTTTGCCAAGGTTGCTTTCGGCTGGGTAGAGACGTAAGTAGATTGTTGTTCTTTCTGCTGACTGAGTGCTTCTAGAAGCATAATGCTGCATCTCAGTGGAATTGTTTTAACCGAAGAGGTCTTCATGGAAAATACACTGGTGTTTTGGGAGCTGTTATTGGAGCTTAGATAGAATTCAAATGAAGATTCCTACAGCACACATTCATAGGAGTTTCAAAAAAATGTTGTTAAAAATCATTTAAGGTTGGATTTAAGGATTAGCTGAAAAGGGGAGTTGGGAATCATGTTTATATAAACAAATGGAAATTGCTTTCTACATACTAATTGCAATTACACATTTCTGTTTTCACATTTCATTAATACCAAACTGTTTGCTATCACAGCTAATAAAAAAGAAATCGTAATTGTTTTTAGCTATTCTACATAATGAACAAAAATATGATTGCTGTCAGCAGTGGCACTAGGAATTATATTTTTGCCTAATAAACAGAAGATTTCTACTATTTGTAGTCTAGAGGAAAACTCTGTTATGTGCCATTGAAGAACATCCCAATTAACTAGCAGAGAGATTTTAAGCTTTGCTCTACATTTAGCACACAATTAGTGGAAAATTTTGAACTGCAACAATTATTTAGGCTCAATGGTTTGTGGAAGTTTCTGTAACTGTAAGTGAAAAAAAAAAATGCTGAAAATAATAAAACATTATTCATAATATTCAAGAATAAAACTCTATAGATGTGCCAAAATGCTTACCACAGAGGCTGCACGTCTACTGACAGACTTAAGTATCACATTTACCAAAAAATGGTTCTTTGATAGTCCTGGGTTTTGATAACCGCATTATCTGAGGTCATTTCATATATCAGAGCATTTTAACAGCCATAATGAAGAAAGTTGTAGACTCGTACTGTGTATTGTACAATTGTGTGAGAGAGTTATATGAAAAATGACAAAGTGCATTTTACGCTGGCCCTGTTCATAGTACGGAACACTTGCATGCTTCTTTGCGGTAAAAACTTTCAATGCGTTTTCAGATATATTTCCATTGTAATAGCACAAGGTGTAATATAATATGAGCTTTGTTTATTTCAAAAGTAAGCCCAGAGCACTTGCATATGAAGTATGAAATAGCCATTAGCTAGAAATGTGTCTAAAATTCCATATACAATGCAGCAGTAATGTCTGATCTGCAGCAATATCAAAGTTATCTTGCACTTCTCCTGGAGGTAGCTTGCTTATTTACCTTCTTCGTGAGCAGGGATACAAGGACTTTTGGAATTGGACATGAAAGCTAATGTGGTCATTTAATTTGCTTAACAATTCACATATGCTATTTTTTTGTAGCTTGGTTTTTTCATTGGCTGCTTTTGTTCCTCTCGGCTTTAGGACATATCTTTATCTAGTTCCCAACTGAGAGTGTAAAGGCTGGCAGAGACACTGGTATTAGTGTTTTTGCAATTAGAAAAGAAAAGTAGAGTTGCTTTAATACTCCAAAACTCAGCATTTTTCTTTTGCCTCTTGTAAAGGAGCATCAACCTGAAATTCCAGGCTTTGGAGATATTTAAACAGGACTGAAACTGTGCAGCACTCTGAAATTAATTGTTTTTTTTTCTTTGTGGTGATTTTGGTCAGACTCTTTGCCATGGTTTAACCCCAGCCAGCAACTAAGCCCCACACAGCCGCTTGCTCACTCCCGCACGGTGGGATGGGGGAGAGAATCGGAAGAGCAAAAGTGAGAAAACTCGTGGGTTGAGATAAGGACAGTTTAATAGGGAAAACAAAAGCTGCACGCGCAAGCAAAGCAAAACAAGGAATTCATTCACTCCTTCCCATCGGCAGGCAGGTGTTCAGCCATCTCCAGGAAAGCAGGGCTCCATCACGCATAATGGTGACTTGGGAAGACAAATGCCGTAACCCCGAACGTCCCCCCTCTTCCTTCTTCTTCCCCCAGCTTTACATGCTGAGCATGATGTCATATGGTGTGGAATATCCCTTTGGTCAGTTGGGGTCAGCTGTCCTGGCTGTGTCCCCTCCCCACTTCTTGTGCACCTGGCAGAGCATGGGAACCTGAAAAGTCCTTGGCTAGTGTAAACACTACTTAGTAACAGCTAAAACATCAGTGTGTTATCAACATTCTTCTCATACTAAATCCAAAACACAGCACTGTAGCAGCTGTAACAGCTACTAGGAAGAAAATTAACTCTATCCCAGCTGAAACCACAACACTCTTCTTTCACTGCAAACAAACCAATATAGTATCCCTTCAAGAGCTGTCTTCTTGCATATACTGAACTTATGTTTAACAGCTCATCACAAATTCTGAGGGAACATCAAATGTTTTGATCTGTTTTCATTCAAAATTGGAATAATATTAAAAATTTTAAATTTTCACATAACTTTTTTTTAAAAGAAACAAAATATTTTGATGTTTCACAATGACCTGATTTGATGTGTTTCAGGGTGCGGTGCTTCCTCATAAGTTTCAGTTTCAACTGCCTTTGTCTCTTGAACGAGTTTGCAACTTGCTTTCTTCCTGTAAGCATGTTGCAGTTGTGACTTTCATTTGGCAGGCCACCTTGCAGCGGGTTGTAGGCTTTCAGGGAAGAAATTTTGGCCTATGTTAAGCAGCAATATGTAGAAAAATTGTTTTGCATGCCTTCCTGAACTTTTCTGATGTCCTTTGCATTGCTTTTTATGAGCAGGAGACTTGATTGAATAATCAAGAAGACTCTCTGCCACTCCTGCATTCCTATCTGGTGCTGGATAGTTGAGTCCGATGGCTCACATTCAGTCTGCGATGATATTCAGTTAACGATCACATTCAACCTGTGATCACAAGATATTCAGTGCAAAATCCTCAGTGGTTTTAACGTGGCTGTCTGCAACATTTATTCATTGTCTTAATGTGATCTTTCACTCTATTGTTTGTACATACGGGCAGAGAGGATTTATTGCAGAAAGCTATGCAAACAGATCTTTTTACAGTTACCTGGTCTTCTGAAAAGTTGTGTATGAAACTACCTAATCGCTTTTTGCGTATTTGTGTGAAAAAGATTATATTTGGAAAGTGCAGTAGCTGTTTGACTGTAGCGAAGCTGATGTCTGTCTGTCAATGTACTCTCTCAGGTGGAAAAACAGTAACGTTTTTTCATGAGCCTTGAGTTTACCTTAGGGTGAAACTCCCCTCTTTGCACAGGATTAAGAGTGGTAAAAACTGACTAGACAAATGCAGATAAAATGCAACAAACCAGAACAATCAGAATTACTGTAATAGGGGCCATCTTGTATTGTTTGTACCATTAGTATGCTGAGAATAATTTTGGTTGCGTAATAACTGATGATTCTTCCATGGTGAATTTCTTACCACAGTTTACCATGACTTCTGATATAACCTCCAGTTTTTATTACTTTGAGATCCTTCTTGAGTAAATATTCATCTAAGCTTCAGTTAAACACTGGGATAATGGTGTAAGTTTTTCCAGCCTGCCAGTTCCATTTAAATTTTGCCTTATTAGTGTAGGAGGTGTGGCAAGAGCCATGGCATTTACATTGCGTGAAATACAGAGGCAAAATTCAAGTTGGTCCTATAGTGACAGTCGCGGCGTGGCTGGGATCAGGGTGGTTCCTGCGTGCACGCCCGGTGCTGTTTTGTCCTCGGTTCCTTGTGTGGTCTAGGAACTCCCCAGTTCAGTCATCAGTGGGTGAGAACAGGGAATGGTTTGAGAGATTGGACTGACTTGATTGCCCTGAGGCCTTCCCAGTAAAGCAAATGACTAACTGCTCCGGGGCCTCTCCTGGTGGGAATTTCAGGCAGTCTCAGACTCCCCCAGGCAGCTCCTGCAGTGCATACTCCGAGTGCCTCAGTGTGCTGATTAACTCCCTGGGTGGAGGAGCTGGCAGTCCCAGAGACTCTCCTTGGCCATTCCTGCTGCAGAAGCGACCAAAGCGTACATATGTAAGATACTCGTCAAATGGTTAATAGAAACTGATCCTGCAGATGCAGGAATGGTGACACAGGACAGTCTTTTGCACATAATTAGGATAGCTGGGTGTTTTGTGAGTAGTTTAAGATCAGAAAGGTATCACGTGTGTACTGGAGTGGTCACAGAGGACCATGGACCTAGCAGCATATGAGAATTCAGCAGAAGAATGCTTTGTGGGGTCTTGCCTGGTCCACCTGGAGATGTGATTGCAGCACGCTTGCGGTGGAGACTTCTGTCATGATATGGACAGACACTGGTGATCTTGTTCAGGAGATTTGATTCCCCAGGCAATCACTGCCCTGTGCAGAGCTCCCAACAAACAGTTTTTTTGTTAGTTTGGTTTGTTTTTAAACAGTCCGCGATCATCTGTGCAACAGAAACAAAATTCTGCAATTGAGTTTAAAGCAGAACTTCCCCTCAGGGTATTCAGTCCCAGCTAAGAATCATTTTTATTGAAACCAGAATTGTAACAAGGCATTTGGCAACTTCGTGTCAGCCTACCTGCAAGCCAGCTCAGGCAGGAGGCAGGGACAAGGGCCTGAACTTAACAGGAGCTCTTGGGCCCCTGGGTGTTGGTTCCAGGTAGGGTTGCTCAGAGCCATTCAAGCCTATTGATGCCCTCAAGGTATGTAATGTGTTTTCCCATCAATTTAGCAGTCAGTCATGTCCTTCTGACAAATGAGATCATAGTACTAGTGCAACTAGAATATCTTGTTTATTCAATGTAGCCCTGATTATTCGGAGAAGATAGAATGCTGCACCAAAACTAGCTAGTGGTTTTGAATATAAATAACAATCTATGAAGGCTTCTAAATAAATAATGCCATTAATCCAGAGTGTGCTCTTTTTTTTGTTGTTTTATTTGTTGAAAGGAATCAGAAGCAATATTGTGTTATTTATTCCTAGAATAATGTTGCTATAGTAACCGTTGCACCTTATTGTTAGATGTATACAGGAGTTGTAAAGTTACTTGGGGGGAGACAAGAAATTTGTCCAATAATTGGGCATTTTCAATAAAAGAGGTGTTTGCCTTTCTTGAGAGGCTGTGTATAGCAAGAAATCTGAGAGCTTTATAAAGTGGGGGGGGAGGATGAAAGGAGAGGAAAGATTGTTAGATGTGCAGTGACTTGKATTGCACCAAGTTGGCTCATTTTTATCATTGTTTTACTGTGGCAGTTTTGAAATGTGGACTGTGTGGGTAACCATGGAAACAGAAATTCTACAAATTGAGGACCTAAACATGGTATTGTAAGTATCCTTCAGATGCGATTAACTTGATTATTAGAGATAAAACGCTGCACAAATCTCATACAGCGTAGGGGAAAACTACTGTTTCATCGTGATTCCCAAAACGCAGAGTTTTCCAAACGCACATATAATGCAAACTGCAACGGCAGTTTTCTGAACTGCCTTGCGGCTACCTAGATGCAAAATCTAGCTGGGCTGTGGGGTGGCTGGTGAGGAAGTCCTTGAGGTGCTGCAAAAGTCAGCCCATTCATGGGAAAGCAACCGCTAGTACTTAGGAAGATAACTGTTCTTTTACCTCCTCAGGCCTTACGGTATTATTGGAAAGAAGAGAGGACAGGACTGGCTTTTGTAGGAGGGAGATTTAGACAAAGTTCTAGTTGGACTAGACCTTTAAAGGTCCCTTCCAACCCAAACTATTCTATGATTCTATGTGATGTCATGTTGTTAGCTTAAAGAAAGTCCTGAACCAGGTATGAGGAGAGTTGAGAAGAATCTACTTAGCATTAATTCTTTTTTGTTATTCTAGCTCAGTTTTCCAGGTTTGATGATGTGTTTTCCTGCACTTTCCAAGGTGGTTCACATGCTAAAACTGTGTATGCTCGCATATTAAAATTTTGAAAATTTTTAGCACTATCTATGTTTCTGTAATTGCTGTCCACTCTAAAATTATATTTAGCAGCATAGTAGCATCCAAATCCTTAGAAGACTCTATTTCATGTACAGGTTTGTTTTTTTGTTTTTTTGTTTTTTTGTTTTTTTTTAACACTGTGGTTAGTGCTGTGCTACAAAATTATCCCCATTCTCCCCCTTATTTTAGCAGAATTCTAAATTAAACCCAGGCAATTTGTTAACTGCAGAACTGGGGCTGGGGGGGGAGTGGAACTCAAACCAAACATAAGCTTATTCTGGGGTAAGCAGAAAACTAATTGTGTTGTGGTTTGGTTTTGGTTTTTTTTTAAACTTTTATAAGATAATAGTGAAGAGTAATTCTGAATTAAAAAATAAGAGGTTTAGGCATTTAGAAAATTAGAATGATACACTGAATTTCTTGGAGYGTCTCAGGTTTATTAGGGATACGGAAAAGGATTATTCAAACAATTTGGAAACATTAGTACGCTTCAGTGAAACTTTCTGTTATCAGCGACTGTGCCTTTTTTGTCAGAAAAAAAGATTTGGTTAATTAATCTGTCCCTGATTACTTTTAAAGTGCAATATGTGGTAGGTAATATGCAAGCCGGTTATTACCTTAGATTCATTTTTATGTCATTCTGAATTATTAAAGCAATTATAATTCACTATTCAAAGGACTGAAGGAAGTAATATATGCTTTAAATTTCATGAAACACTTTACTCATGAAAATCCCCAGYGATGTTGAGTGGTATTCGTGTGCATAAGGTGCGCAGGTTTTTAGCTAGTCTGATAATAAAATGTTGTGATAGAGTGAAAATGTGGAAGAGTGCTTTATGAATAAAACTTTAAACCTGTATATCTCTAAACACTTTTAGATCTAATATAGTATGTACTGTAAAATAATAAGATATATAGTACTTACCCATAGTATTCATTGACATATTTAAAATATTGTTACAGTAAAAATCAAAATGGAACATACATACCTTAGAACTTTTGAATTACAATAAGCTACTTCAGTATACAAGGGTGGGCATTGACAATAGTTTCACCAAGACTAGATCCTGTTAATGTCAGTGTTTCCTTTTATTTCACTATACAATATATACCTTGAAAACTACAAATCAGAAAAATAACAGTAGTAATCTGAATTTGATTCTGGACTAATAAACGTGATTCAGGCATAAAAAGGTATGGAACTAAATGTGGAACAAAACAAAAATTACTGAATTTCACTATTTGCGATACATCAGTTTTGCACAAGACTGAGTGCTGTTGCCCCAATCATTCAAACCACTTAAGCAAATGTTTTACTTAAAAAAAAAAAAAACTAAGTCATGTTATTTGCAGTTTTATAAAAGCCTTTGAAGGGTACAAAAAAGGAAGGGAATGTAAAACAGAATTATACAGGCATTTGTCCCAAACATACATGTTTTCTTAAATAATTTCACCAACCTGTTTAGATAAAAACATATTTTGAAAAATAAATTTCAGCAGAATGCCAGCGGAGTCAAAGTAGTAACGTTGTTCTGTTGCCTTAGCTATTGCTTGCCACATTGGTGTAGGGCTGTTACCGTGGGAAGAGCAGCATTTTGTGTTCTACGAGTCTGCAGCTAATTTGCAATAGACTGAATAGACTGTTGCTGATTTATAATAGCAGTATTAGACATACGTAGAAAACATCTTCTCTGGAACTGTAATTGAATGTACAGCCACAAAGGAATAAAAAAGTTTCCCAAAATTGCTACTTTATTTCTACAGCTACTTTACTCCAAGTGGTTGACTTTAACCAGAATTGTATAATGCGCATTCTAACGTACATAGGCCTTTCACTCTCCTTCATCTACGCTGTTCAGCCCTGAAGGTAAAATTTCCTACAGCATATGATAATCCACTCCTAAAATAAATATCTGCATGTGCAAGCGGTATAATTAATCTGACAAAGTTCTTACTAAGACAAGTATATTGCTGGAAGATTTTGTTTGCAGAATGTCACTTAGAATTGCCGACAATGTGCAGGTATATTTGTATTCCTAGCTGCAAGCGTGGATAATTCTTTTCATTGTTTGAGGTGACTGTGCACTGCAGCTGCAAAGTACACTGCAGAAATAATGGTCGTCGTACAAAAGCTTCCTGTGTGCTGTCAATACAAATGGCTTGCAGATAGTTTTTCAATTGCCTCTCATTATGACATTGCAGTTCCTAAGCTATTGAAATCAGCTTGCAATGGTCTCCCTACCAGGGCAAATTTTGTCCTCCACCTAACCCTGACAGCAAGGCTAATCGCTGTTCGAGAGGCCAATGGATCTTAATAAAAAATGGAAATGGTTTTGCCCCTTCATTTTAATTAACATTATGTCTACATTTCTATGATAATGGATAATTAAGTGAGTTACCTTGACATTGGAATGTTCTTGGAAATAATTTACTATGCAATTTCATTAGGTTAAAGACATTTGTCTGTTTTATTTTGAATGGAAGTTTCATCATAAATATTTCTGAATATTATTTATACATAATCTAATTATTATTCAGAGTCAGGATTTTACAAACCGCAAAATTCATTATGTGCGTTTTAAAAACCTTTTTGTGATCATACATATAACCCACCTCATCTATTTCTTCAAACAAATATTCCTTTTTTTTTCCTGGAGCCTCCAATCATCTATTATTCTATAAACACATCAAGAGGCAGACAAGTATTCTCATGGAATATTATTATTTTGGGATAGCAAAGCAAAAAGTTTTCCTCCATAAGGGTTTGTTTATTACACTTCTGAGAAAAATGTTAATCAATCAAAAGTGTTCTTCAATAAAATCTGAAAGAATTATAAAGAGGCAATTTTTGCCTATGTTTATTCACCAAAACAGCAGAGCATATGCCTTTCAAGCAAACTATGGTATTCCCCAGTAGCATCCTTGTTCAACCACAGCTATGTTGTAGAATATATTCCCTTTATCAAAAAAAAAAAAAAAAAAAAAAAAAAAAAAAAAAAAAAAAAAAAAAAAAAAAAAAAAAAAAAAAAAAAAAAAA
>JAYKAV010002932.1:2018444-2090754 GCA_035582835.1 Phoebastria nigripes
AAAAAAACCCAAACAAACAAACAAAAAAAAAAAAACCAAACCCAAACCCAAACAAACCCGAAAAAAAACTGTCTAGATCTAGTAAGGATCACGTCTTGTTCTTAAATCTTCTTGCATATCTATTTATAAATGGGGGATGCATGCAGGCATGTTAGGTCCTTTTTGCTGTAATGTACCATCAGAAAAATACTTCAGTAGCAGTTCCCTCCTTCAGCTTCTTACAGGGTCATGACCTCAATTCAAGAAAACGCTTAACTGTGTTTTGTTTGTCCTMTAGAGATACTGTAAACTCTACTGCTGAACTTCTGTATTTTGAGAGGTGCCCATAGCTCACATAAATAATGATAGAATTGCAAAATATTGTACTATTTTTCATTTAATAGGCATAATTCTATCAAAATACGCAGTTCAAATATCCCATGGAAGGGGTCATTAAAATTAAAGACAATCATTTATTCATAGTTTCTGATAGCACTACGACGTGAGAACTAACAGGAGGCCACAATTTCCTTCGAAGGGGTTGTCAGTGGCATTAGTCTTCAAATATACTGACAAAGAGCATTTTTAATGTCAGATTTGTAGAATTTTTGAGAGATCTACTACTTTTGTGATGCAAATTACCAACTGCATTATGGAAACAAATTACGCATTTGTTCATTTTAAAGTATAATAAACTATCCTGTTCCAGCACTGCTGGTTTGCATACCATGGACAGGGAGAGGGACAGGTGATGAAGAGAAGGGGAAGTGAATAATGTTTTGAGAAATAAGTATTTTAAGACAGTATTTAAATATCTGATGCGATACAGTGATCTGTGAAAGAATGCTGTATATGGTTATTACTGCAGGAAAACCTGTAGCAGTAATAATCAGACTATTAAATGGTACAAGAATATCAGATGTCTCTTGGAAACTCTGTGGAGCATTGTTTAGTAACGTTTTTCTGTCTGTAATAAATCTTTCTGAAGCCTAATCCTGCAGTTGATTCTCTCACTGAAACTGGAAATTCAGGACCTGGGGGTAGTTGGGCTACACTTTGGCATTGATTGAATCATCTGTTGGATCCATGGGAACGAGAGGGCAATTTAAGTTTTCATAAAGCAGATGAATTCATGTGTTAATACTTGAGATGGACTAATCTGTAATAATCAGTGACATCGTTATATTTTTCTGTGTTTCTCAGCTAAAATCTGGACATATCTTCATATATATATTTGTTATTTTCAGTCAGCATAAAACATTTTGAATTGCAAGGTAAAGTGTCTTACACACKAGATAAGTGTTCCTTTATAGATATATATCATGGGTTGAAGAACCATTTTCACCTTCCAGCCATTTCATTGTTTTGAGCCTGATGCAAAGTTCCGGGCTTATTCAATAGACAGAGAGCAAATCTGCTTTTTCTTTAGAAGTAACATTTTCAGATACAGTAAGAATAGATTAAGAAATGGAAAGTTTTTCTGGAACAGGAGGATACAGCTTTCTGAGGAGGTCCCATGCCAGAAAATACTCCTGTTGTATTTTAGATTTCCATAGTAATTCTAGAACATAAGAAATAGAATTGGAAACACAAGTCAAAAGTTGTTGAAAAAGAGAGTTCTCCTTAATAACAAGAATGAGCACTAACTTTGTGCTAAAAAGTTTTTTCTGATGCATGACAGTAAAAGCCCAGTGATGCCATGTTTCTACTTGGCACCATAATCTGAAGCACTAAGTCATACGGATTCTAGGAGATGGCCTAATACATTATCTGCAAGGTACATGGTTCTTAATTTTAGACAGGTTTCACGCTTTGGAGACTCAATATAATATACGGGGGGGGGGGGGGGAAGCCCAATAAGAAAAATAAACTCTTGTCCTTACTGAAAGCCTAATTTCTCCATTACTACAAGTGAGTATTTGGGACGTGGACCGTGTGGCCCATGGATTAGTCTTTCAGTGGCAAAAAGATAAGTATTGCACTAGTTAATAGACCTGTTGCATTATTTAAAATGCAGTATACAGGGGTTTGCTGTGATCATACTCTCCTCACAGATACCTGAAACCTGAAAACCCTTTCATTTGTAAAACACAAGCAGATTTGAAAATCCTTCTGCGTTTACCTAAATACAATGAATGATTCTAAGTCATCGTGTGCAACTAGAATCTAGCCTTGGTAAAGCTGTTTTCCTGAATTAAAGCCTGATAAAGATATTTCTTTCTCAGCACTCAACAATGATAGTAAGACTTTTTCTTCAGTAGAGGATAACATCTCTTCTATGCCGAAGGCTGAACTGCTCTCCTTGACCATCACCTGGCCCTGCTGTGGAAGTAGTTTGGCCCCAGCGAAATTCTTGCTCCAGCCATTGCTCTAGTGTGCAATAAATTCCAACAACTTGCACCCCCCAGCTCGGGGTGCTGCCGCAGCAGGTTGTCTTCTGCGCCCGCCGCTGACCCAGCGATGGTGCCCTTCGCCCCGTGGGGTGCGGTGGGCAGCAGGCCAGGCTGCAGCGTGTGCAGGGTTGTACTGTCAGGTGCTGGGCAAAACAGTCTTGAGTGGCTTACAGGGAAGGTGTGTTGTTTTTTGATATCACTCTGAGTTCTGCTCTGTCTTAGAGGCCATCAGTCATAAGATACAATGATGATTAGTAGTGCTATTAATCTGATATAAGAGCTGAGAAGGTGTTTCCACTAAAACGTTTGAGAGAACCCAGACAGGCAAATAGTTTGCTGCTTTATCATCTCCCTTGCTCTGTCCAGTTCCATGCCCCTCCTGCATTAGCCAATTGAAGTAAAGAAGATTTTAGGATGCTTGAGGTTTTGTAACCCTGCGTCCCACATGAAGGGCTCCAGGCAGCCTGTCTCCCCGGCCAAACACCTATTCTCCTCCGTAGCTGGTGAGTTTGGAGAGCTCAGTGAGCCACCACCTTCTAAAATTTAGACTTTGTGGCATTCCTCATTGGCTGGGTCTAGGGACTGCTAGTGGTCCAATACCTATATGACAAGCAGTCTGGGGCACCAAGGTGCTGGAAAGTCCAGTGGTTTGTCCGCATGACTGTTATATAGATAACTGAAAAGCTGTCGTCTTCAGTTCTGCTGCAAAATGAGTATTCCAGCCTCTCTATGCCACTGAGCCCTATGGTGAGAGGGGAGAGGAAGAGGCGAAGAAGGGAGTAAGAATGGTGTTCCAGGCTGGGGTGACAGAATGCCCAAAATTAAAACCTCAAATTCTTCACAGAACTAGAAATCTAATCTCTACACAGCCTGTAGTGTGCTGCCAGTSTTATTTACAAAGCCTTGGTAATTGGGTGAATGATTTTTCCAGGGAGTTTGTTTTATAATGATCATAAACTTAAGATCTCCTTTAAGCTCCTTCTACCCACCCCCATAAGACGTCTTATTTTAGGTAGCAGCCAGAAAAATAGTACCTATTTGCGCTTGGAGCTCCACAATTATTATACTTTTACTGCGGAGGGACGCACTAAAGAACAATTCTTACACCCTTTTGTTGTTTGTTTTTTCCCCTCACAGTCCCTTAATCAAGGAAATACTCCAGGTTTGATTTTTTTTCTCCTTTTAAATATTGAATCATGCATTGACTTGAATGGGAGCAGAGATGGATAATCCTAATTAATTAATAATTAATACTAAATAATTCCTAGCCTAACCTAAGATAAGAATATGTGGTACATCAAGAACCACCTCACATTGGTAGGGCTGTTTAAGAGAGGAAAACTAAAATGAGCACAATATTTAAGTTTCCCTCTTAAAAACGATCCCTGTCATCTTTTTGCCTTCTCTAAAGATTTTTTCCTTCCATCAGTGTTTCTGATTTGTCATTAGGCCACCTAACTGAAATGGATATCAACAACTTTACTTATATTTTCATGAGGGAGTCAGGCTTGCCAAACCTAAATAAAATGGAAGATTTTTAGAAAGGTGAATCATTGAATCAGTTCGTTAATATGCATGCTGAGAGAAAGAAATAAGATTCAAGACAAAATTATAGCAGGATGTTTTTTCTACTGCAACAATTTATTATATACTTTAGATACTATATAACCTGTTTAAAAAATCTAAAAATTAAAATATTTATGCAATGCTAACCGTATTCCAGTGTCAGAGAAGTACTTTATTTATTAACATAGACACTGATATTGAAAATACTACAATGTAGCCCATGCATTATACACTACCATTATAAGAAGAGAAATTTTCGTGCAAAAATGTTTAAAGTATGTCTCACAACAGCATAAATAAGAATCAGTTTTATAACCTCATCTTTCACACTTTTTGTTCTGTATGCTGCAGCTAATCTGATGTACACAAAGATTGACTCTCAGATCCATTTAAATATATTTCTAGCTTTAACTCTTGCTGAATATTCTTACTTCATATAGAATATACAAAATATAAACTATTCTTGAGATATTAAAGGAAAGTCAGTTTAGATTTTTTGGGGGGAAAGTAGTTTGTTGGTTTAACCTTTGTGAACGTCTGGATGACGCCAAATACAGAGAGGGTGGAAATTCATGAAATTTGCCTGCTTTTTGAAAGGAACTCTGTCCATGCTCTTTCTGTCTCTCTGCATAATAGAAGCCTCATTTTTTGAGCCTGCACCCTCACTCCTGCTTCTCTGAAAATGTCAGTGTTGGCAGCTGACAAGTCGTTCGACTCCAGGTCTACCATTAACTGCCATGCTAACAAAAAGTTTATCAGAGAGTCCTTGTACAAAAGAAGTCTTTTTTTTTTTCTTTCTTTCTTTCTTTCTGTCTTTCCTTTTTTTAAATAGAACACAAAGTATGAAGGCTCATCGAAGTAGGAAAGATTCATCAAGATCTCTAATTAAATACATGACAGCTGGTGAATTAGAGCATTTTGTCTTAGCGCTGCCATCCTATAATACTTCATAATCCTGAGATTATATCATTCCAAAGTATGAATTAATTATGCTTATAAGTATCCTGATAACCAACTAAAGGCGAAAAATAATCAAAAGCCAACCCTAAAAGGTCTCTGAGAAAGTAGCCAGTACTGCTAATAATGGGTAACTAGGACCAAATTATTTCCAGATTACTAGACTTGACTTTGGAGATGCTGTGATACAGAATATGCTTGTATTATAAGACTATTTGGTTAAAGAGACTGTTTGTTTTTAAAATAACGTGTTAAAAAAGCATTTTTAAAAGCCATGTGTTAAATATCAATTCCTAATAGCTAACACAATAAAATGCTATAATCCTCAGCCTTGCAGAGATAAATATGATTAAAAAAATGAAAGTCATAATTTTAGAGTAGTCCTGTTGTCTTCAGGAAATGGAAGTTTAGAGACACTTGTGCAGATGCTCACGTGTTGTAAGTTTGTTTAGATTTGCTGGTGAAGAGGTTTTGGTTGCTTGTTGTTACTTTAGAGGAAAAGGAACAGAACCAAAGTAGGAATTTTCATGCTGTGGAGTTCAGGGGATTTAGAATATTGTTAAACTGAAATATTCCAGGTTTGGGGCATTTCATTTTTTGAACATCAATAACCGAAGACTAAATGTTCCGCTGAAAGTAAATACGTCCTTTAAAAAATTTCGCTCTATCCGTAATCCAGATCTGAGAAAGATATTTCTAAGGAAAAGCTTTTAAGCAGCCCTAGTAGTTTGTATTAATCTTGATCTCGGTTTGATTTTTTTCCCTGTCGAGACTTAAGGGTTTTTTTTTTCTGAGGCTTTCTAACTTCAAGTCTTCTAATTAAAATATATCTTACAAAACATGAAGCATGTATCATTAGATTTCTGTTTCCATATATTTTGAAAAAAATCGGCCTTGTATGATAGGTCTTACAAGCATTTCAGCAGCCGTCTTTTGTAGTTTTTCTGGTTTCCAACGTGTAGCGCAAAATGTTTCTTTACTATTTACCTTTCTGCCTGTTGATTCATTGATTTTATTGGTTATTAAGAGGCCATGCAATTACATTGAAAACTTGTGCGTTCTTGGTGTTTTGGATGTCCTCAAAATCCATGTAGAGTGAATTCTGTACCTGTGAGAGTTTTTTCTCATTTTGGCCAGCAGATGTGAGACGTTAGTATCATGACTGAGACTGAGGGGATGATTAATTTCAGACAAACTTGGCCTAAAATTCCTGAGAGTTCACACACTCCAGAGTCAAGAACACATCTTTGGAAGTATGTAGCTGTCTTTTGAAGTTGCTTTGTTTCAATCCACTGAAATTACTATTTATTTACCACAGTTGTTAACTTGAACATCATGAACTAGCATCTGATTACTGTTGGCAATCAAGAAGCCCAAGTGAAAGTACGGTTCCTGAAATTCAAGTGTCGGATGCTTTTTACTGAGTTAATAGATGTACTCTGTACGGAACAAGAGAGGAGAAATATGCTAAACGTTTCTCATGATTAAGAAGACTTTGAAGAAATCAACAAATTTATTAAATTCTATTTGTAACAAATACAGTGTTATTGAGAAAGGTGCCCACTCACTGGTATGCTTGAAGGGAGAAGGAACCACTGAATATCTTTTAAGTAAACTGATTTCTCTCTTGAAGGGTTTCACTTTTTTCCCTAATCCATCTGCTAATCTGCCATTTTGATATAAGAAATCGTGGAAAAGACTGCTGATCTTGGATCAGCTTACACAAGAAAGACTTTCACCAAATAAGACATTTTCATCGTTCTGGTGGGCTGAATAATAACTTGGCATAATCCTGAGAAATGCTTGGCAGGAGATTCTTCATTGCGTTCTCCAGTTACCGCTAGTCAGAAAATTATTCAGATTTGTTCTTTTTTGTGGGCTTTGAAAACCCCTTTTTTTTCTCCATTTAAAAACAGCGGAGATGTTTGTGGGTTGTTTCGTTTTTTGGGGGGATTGGTTGGGGTTTCTTTGGGTGGTTTTGTTTGTGTGGGGGTTTTAGGGGTTGGTTGGTTTGTTTGGTTTTACCCTGTAGTACGCTTTCTAAAAAATGAATGTCACAGTATCATAGAATTATTCAGGTTGGAAGGAACTCTGGGAAGTGCCTAGTCCAACTTCCTAGTTATTTTAGCTCAGAAGACAGTCAATGTGGTCAGGTATGATTTATCTTTGTAAATCTACGACAACTGTTCCTGGTTTTGGCTTTCCTGCCACCCTCCCTGCATGCTTGAGCAATGAGCTCG
This sequence comes from Phoebastria nigripes, assembly GCA_035582835.1. Lineage (NCBI taxonomy): Eukaryota > Metazoa > Chordata > Aves > Procellariiformes > Diomedeidae > Phoebastria > Phoebastria nigripes. Next base: position 2,025,580 of record JAYKAV010002932.1, read on the forward strand.
TCTGTCTTCCTCCCTTGTAGCCTGTCTTTGCTTCCACCTCCAGTGTACATCCTATTTTGTTGGAGATCAGTCATGACTTCCCTGCTCAGCCAAGTCAGCATCCTGCTACTTCTATTCCTTTTCCTGAATACCAGGATGGACTGTCGTGCTTGGAGGGGTTTGTCCTAAGAGACCTGCCAGCTGCTTTGAGCTCCTTTGCCCTTCAGAAATGCCCGAGATCCTCTCTACCAATTCCCTGAATAAGGCTACTGTTATTTGCCTAAATATTTGTCCACATGGCTTGTAATTTCTACTRTTCCTATCTCCATTTGACTCCCCAGGTTCCCTATCTGGACTGTGCTTTACAAAAACCATCAAACTCTCCCCTGAAAATGTTGTCATGACATGTCATGGTGTACATAGGCCCATGGAGAACAGCTGTTTATGTAAGAGAATGGKCATACGATTCACTTCCATAAGGCACCAAATCAGTTCAGCCACACACATTTCAATCTTGAACTAAGACTAAGTGAAATGTTGCAGTTGATTTTCACATTGAGATGTATGTCTGAACAGATAATGTCGTAACATCTCTTTTCCAGTAAATACACCAAAATGGAGAAAAAAGTATACATTAAAATTTGTCTAAACTTCATATGGGATGAAGAGGAATGAAAATGAATATACATGTATGAGAAATTTTGATAGGGAACTTGAAATTTTCTGTGAGGTTTAGTTAACAGTTAAAGTGCCAGTAGATGGCACTCAGGAATCTATAATGTTGTTACATATGGGGCTTTCTGTGACCAATGCAGCTTGATGCTTTGTAGTGCTATGTGCAGCTTGCACCACACACCAGTGCTTTCATGACTTCTAATGGACAGAAATATTCTATGTATGGGAACAACTCATACCAGAGATGACTGACATGTGGTATGATGTTATAGTCATACGTGATTGGGAAGGTAGTGAGATGTGGTTTGAATGTTCTGAACTATTTACTATAAAGAGAGCTGCAATATTGTTTATATATTAAAATATTGTGTTGGTTTATTGTCTTTTGTACTTGGATCTAATAATGCTGTCCAGTGGCATAGATTGCATCATTTAATCAGTTACCAGTTTTGATTACGGCTACCAGCAGGAGACTCAAAGTTGCCAACTGTAATTAAAATGTAAAAAAAAAAAAAAAAGCAACAACAACAAAACAAACAACACACACAAAACAAGAAACAAAAAACAGTTCAGAGATAGTTAAGGCTGAGAAATTTTTTTTTCTGTGAACTTTTGTACTACTGTGCTGAGGAAAGCTGAATATTATCTGTGTTCAAACATGCACTTCCTTGAGTTGTTTGGATCTGGGGTTAGATCATCATTTCCGTCTTAGTGCAGATTTTTTCTCAATGAATAATACAGATAACATCTGAATAATTTGTATTAATACTTATGGGATTTTTCAGTGTTGCAGTAAAACATAGGAATACTTTATTCTGATTCTGGTCATGTTTAAAGGAACCTAGGTGCTTTGCAAGCAAAGATGAAAATTTTGTAGTGGCCTCCTTACAGGTACTACTGGACTTTTCTCCCACTAGGTGCACATTTGGGACCAAAAAGATAACACCACTGTCTTGTACAACTAGTAGATTTACCTCCCTGGCTTCTACTACCTTGGATTTGTGTTTTACCATCTTTAGAAACTGATCTGAAATGAAAAGATAGAGTTGAGAAGGGTCTAGCCCTGTAGTCTCAGGTAAAGGTCATATATTTATAAACTTACAAAACTCCACCATTTGCTGCTTTTGGAAGCCTGTGTCAGAGGCTTGCTCGTTCGGTGGTTAGAAACCCGTTATTAGGAATCCTGAACTTATTTTTGGACTGTTTATCTGTTTTTRCACAATGTTATTTATGTGTAAACTATGAAATAGCTTTTCCCCATCTCTGGTCAGCACTTTTCTTGGGTGTTTTTCAGGTATATCTTCTCAGTAGACATAGTCCCCCTGTGTTTTTGTTTACTAAACAAGCTAAATTCATCATGATCTCATAAGGAAGACCGCCTTCCCCTGATGATTCTAGATGATGATGTTTTTTTCCCCCCCTTTTTTTTTCTGTATTGCCACTTAGAAATAGCATAAACCCCTGAATAACCATGTATAATTGCATCCTTTTACATGGACACAGTTGTTACTTCAGTCCTATGCTATATAAATCTTGACAAAAATTCATCTGTGTGGATAACTTCTCTTTTATACATCTACATCTGATTGGACTGCCTTTTTCCATAGTCAGTCCAGAAGTAGCTTTCCCATAAATATAATTTCACTTGAGGTACATGTCTAAAACAGGTCGGGTGAATTGTTCTTCAAATGCCCCTCTTCTTTTTTGAGTATGGAGGGATGCGGAACACCGTGGAAGTCTTAAGTCAGCAGAAGTGAATCTTCTCTTCTGTGACTGACCACTGCTCTGTGCTCCACACGGTACTGTACCTGCAGGTCATTCAGCTGGTCAGGGTGAAACAAATCTTTTTTTTTTTTTTGAATGAATGGTTAAGCCTTATTGGGTCTAAAGATGAAAAAAATCTTTGAAGTTATTCATATGCCCAAATRAACTACTGAACTGTAGTCTTAGTCCAGAAAGTACATGCACATTTGAGACTTTCCAATAGTGGTAAAATTATTTATTTTTAACAAGTCTATATGAAGCGGGACTGAGAAGGCCTGGGTAGACTAAACCTGAGGATCCGTACCATTTTTAAAGCCTGTACTAAAGAGAAATGAATAGTTTTTTTTATTTTTTTCTTAATATAGATGATGATTTGATTGAAATATTCTGAACCATCAGCTTGGCAGGATCTTTATACGCTTTTGTTAGCTAATCAAAGACAGATTGCAGTCAGGAGCCATATCTAAATTTATTAAGAAATTAATAGACCATTTAAATTTTACTAGGATTAGGCTAAGATACAATAAGCATTTGCACCAGCAGATATTCATTAGCTGTAACATTGACCCGGTGCGTGCGTGTGTAATGAGAAATTGACACCTAGATTTGAACGGAGACAATAGCACTGATAATATGAGTTTGAATCATTAGGAAAAAAAGACTATACATGTGGCAGATTTTATTTTTCATATTAATCCCTCTGTATATATTATGGACTGCAAAGTCAAGGTTTGGAGGGTTATGTTTGCCTAATCCAGGATTTTTGCTTCCTTCGCTGTTCTGTAAATCTCTATATGCTCTTGCTGTGAAAGTGAATTTTATTTATTCGTTTATTTATATAGCATTTTTGGAAAGTGATCAGCTTGATTCAGAGTTGAGAAGCTAATTGTGTTTTTCCCTAAATGTATCAGTCTTTCTGAGTTAGATTTCCATTAAAACAGATCCTTGCAAAATTTGAGCACATTGTTCATGTGTTTTAGCACAATTAAGGCTTCATGATAATCTGTGTCTGCTTTATGTTGATATTTTTAAATCTAATGAAAATTACACACACACGCGCACACGCACACACCCTTTTTTTGTGTGACTTTTTAAAACCTCCATAGAGCTTATGGCTGGATATGATACTTGCTTGACGTTAGTTTTCACTTTCAGAGAAGCTACCTTAGCAATCTTTTCTAGGAATAAATGTGTGTAGTTGGGATTAGTTCATCTGAGAGTACTGTTCAGCACTTTAAAGAAGATTATATAATTGAAGTTCAATTATTTTTAAACTATTTTTTCTGTCTTGGAATTGCAAGCATGATCAACAGTGAACTCTGTTTAGGACTGACTTGCAAAATACAATAATTCTGAATACTGGAAAACAAGATGACCTATATTTGAAAACCTGATCATTTGTGTCATTCACAAATGTACACAATGCTGAATTTATATGCTGTACTTTATAAATAATTTTAGAAATGGCATTGATGATTTGTTGTTCTGTGGTCTACGGACAAGAATAAGGATTAATAGTGTTCTCACTACAGTTTGTGCTTTTTGTTACGAATGGCCAAATGAACATGCATTTAAAAAAAAAAAAAAATTCCTCTGCTATTTTAAATGATATAACCAATTACAAGTAAGTTGTACAGCGCTGAGAAGTTTTCTGTTCCTATTGTCCAAATACATTTAATTTCCAGCACATTAGTATATTGGTCATTGGCACCAGCTTCAACCCTATTAACATATTAAATATCTTGCGATGCAGGCAGCAACCAAAAATATTTGGCTTAGGGAAAATGAGCCATTGCTTGGAGCATCAGGTTTCTGCTGCCTACTAGCCACAGGTCCTCTGTGCTGCTCATTGTTTTCAGTAGATGTGTGATTCTCTGGTGAATTAGGATTAGGGGAGAATTTCATTAAGGTGCGTGGATTTGAGATTCTCCATGCATCATGCAGTGTTGGTGGCAACTGTATGTAACTACTGCCAGAGTTCTCATCTGAAGGGAAGACTGGTCCTGGGGTGAGGTTAACGGAGTGGATGGCTTTCATGGTTTGGGGTAGCAGGCTTTGCTCCCAGCCTTCCTGTGGATCTCCTGGGAACGCTCCCTCCTCTTCACTAGTGCCGAGCTCTCCGTGTCTCTGAAAGTGCAAGCCATGAAGCTGAACTATTTTGGGTTTGGGCCATCTGGCTTCAATACCCCTTCATTTCTTTGTGGAATCCAAATGAGTTTGGTCCCCTGGTAGATGCTGGACGCCAACAGGAAGCGATATGGTTGACAGTACTGCCAGCAATTCAGGACAGACATTTCAAAGCAAGCCAGCGTTTATCTGCCAGCTCTAATACAATATTTAGAGTTACATTAGAGCGGCAAAGCAAAACTTAGGTGAATGAGTATCACTTCTCTCCCTGGTCCACAGCTTCCAAGGTTTCTTATCTTCCTCTCTTGCTGCTCTGCAAACACAGTTCGTATACTATATTGTCTTCACGCTGTGTTGCCAATTCACATGTCCTGCGTTCATGGCTGCCAGTTCTTAAAAGTTTGTGTCCAACTAGCTGGTCATCTGAGCCAACTCTGTCCCAGAGGCAGGCAGCTTTTCTAATAGTTCAGTCCCATCAGGCTCAGCAAGCCTACAGCCCTGCCGGTTTTTGCCATTCTTTTATTTCAGAAAAGACTTCAATCCCTTCAGTCCCAGTAGGTAAAAGCAAATAGTGACTGAACGGAATCATTTTTATTCTATTTCAAAACTATTAGAGGTATTTCCATAGGAGCTGATGGCTGCTTTACAACTGGTGGGAGAGGTTGTAAAAGAAAGGAATGAATGTTGTCCATTTTTACATAAGTTTTAGCCTACTTACTCTATATACCTCATAGCTTGCTTTCTTTCCTATGATGTTCAGGCCTATAAACAGTGATCAGACACTGACCAACCTTTATGGCTGGTACGAAGCAACAAATCTTTGAAAGCTTCAGTGTTTCATCCTGAGAAGGAGCAATCATTCTTCTCATGCTTTTCCTTCCTGTTGAAGGCTGAGGTAACTTTTCTTCTGTTGCGGGCAGAGCTGACATCTCAGGAATGTGTAATTCCAGGGATTATTCCAAAACTTGAAAGTTATGTTACTAGTAGAGAGACAAAAGCTGGGATAACAGCGTATGTATAATACTAAAGTGTGCCCTCCCTTTTTTGTTCCCCTCAGGCTTTGCTSAGGCCTATCACAGGGGTACCTGTAAAATTTGGTGATGCAGAGATCTCTAATCTTACTGAGCAATCATTCTGGTGCTAGAAGGATGTTAATGATGTTTTACCACCTAAGAGGGTGATGAAAGGAGAGCATCTGAACACCTGAGCATGTATAATTTAAATGTAATAAAATCACAATATGACTTCTAAGTAGAAAAATTAGCATCGCTAATTATTGCTTGCTGATTATTGCTGTAAGCTGCTTTTTTTTTTAAAAAAAAAAAAAAAAAAAATACATGCTGCTAGTGGATTCAGGTGTCAGGATAAATACCTGACACACATGTACTCAAATTTCTGGCTGGCACCAACTTCAGATCTTTCTCTGTCTGTCAATTATATGTTGCACAATTTGATTCAGGGCTGCTAAAAGGGAAAGACTGGGCAGCAGGTGGGCATCTGAGAGTCCTCATTATAAAGGGAACCAACCTGTTTTTATTTATTAGTCTGGCGTGAAAAAGTACAGTATGAAACGGACCAAACCATCATGATTAGCATGTTGTGCAGAGAGGGTGAGAGATTAGAATACTTACATTACATTTGCTACTCATACAGTCATGCCTTTTCTGTTGAAGACAAAAGTTATAAATAACAGAAGTACAAAAACCTCCTTTGCTGTTGCAGGAAGGCCTCAAGGTTACTAAGCGCATGTGTGACATAAATGCAGTAGAGCATTTTAATTAGATTCTTTCACCAGAACTCCTGACCTTCTGTGTAGCACATTAATGTATTTTACTAATTATAAATGCAATTAAAAAGTACTGAAATAAAATTAGGCTGATCTGTCTAATTTACATTAAGTACTTTCAAATTATGCAGATTTTCAAAGTCTTTTTCTTTCTTTCTTTCCTTTTTTTTTCCCCCCAATTTGTGTTTCAGGAAAAAATTGTCTGCATTAAAACAGCTGGAAAACAACCTTGTAGCAAAACAAATTTCTTTTCTGTGATTATTCACAGTGTGTGAGTTAATTTTCTAGGCAGTAATATGCTTAGCTATCATTAGGGTAGGGACTCATACAATAGAACCCATATGTGCATTGGATGCAGTGGTGGTTAGTATACTGGGTGTGTACTTCTCAATTTTTTCTTGTGGGAATTGGGTTCAGAGGCTAACTAGGAAAGAAATACTGATATAATGGTCAAAACCAACAGATTTATAAACAATAAAGAAACAGCAAAAGCAGTGTGCAAATAATACAGGCAAAACATCTGGTGTGTTCAGTCATTAAAACAGGCTGACTGTTACTCTGCCATCTATGTTATTTTGGTAGTACTTTCATAGTATTTTAGGGTTTTAGAYGTGAAAGTAGAAAAATAACAACATTTCATTATTATTTTTGTCAATGATCTAAATGACGGTAGGCACTGTGCAGAGAACATAACACAATCCTTACCCTGAGGAGCTTATGATCTAATTTTAGATGGGCTGCAGAAACAGAGGGTAACACTAAGTACTGCACATAGAAAGAACCAATCTTAAAGTAGGAAACTTTGTAGAGCTACTCAGGCATTTGAGTTCATGTTGTTTATCCTTAAACCCTTTCCATAATAACGGATTAATTTATAATACATGTGCGTTTTAATGAAAATTCTCCAGTTTTTCACTAAAAAAAGGAAGCAGAAGTGCCTCAGGATTTTTGTCCTATTCTATCCCTTCCCTAAAGAAGTAATGTAAAAAAAGTAGTGGAAAGGAGAAGAAGAAAAACTGAAATACAAATAGATTAGAGTAAATGAACAAATTCAATGTTCGTTTCATGCCAAATATCTTTCATTAAGACCATACTATTTTTCTGCTATTTTTTTGTGTGTGTTTATTGAGTTTGGGTCTCACACACCCAACATGAAAGCAGAAAAGTGACAATAACGCTTTACTCATTATCAGTGGTTATTTTTTTAAACATCTAAAAGGTGGTACCACAGGAAGCACTGCGATGATGCTTTCTTAGAGATTATCTGTTAGATCTACAAAAGACTGAGAATTTAAAGGAATAGGAAGGCACGTGAACTAATTTGTTTATAAAATTTGAAATTGTAAGAATCCCCCCCCCCCAAACATTTTATTTCTGAACACATGGAAAGTTTCCTCAGTGTTATGTGGAAGCAGCAATCACTGTGCTGCATAAACCAGCGGTCAGTTATTCTAACCTTTACCTTGTAAGAGAGTGCCACCTTCTTGTCTCTGTTTCCATGAAAGGACCATGGATGATTTCCAAGAGGAATTTTGGTCACTAAAACTCTAAGCTTCTCCCCTTGATACAGCAACATATGTAGCTCATTAACTCAATATCTAATAGCTATTTTGAAGTCAAGTTAATAGCTTACGACAGGAGAGTTGCACTATTTAACTTCAGATATTTTACTTGGTGCCCATGTTATAAATCTAGGTTCTCTGCACTGGTCAGTGGAGGAAGGAATGCACCTAACTTTAAATTACCCTCTAAAAGAAAATATGTGTCCAGTACACTTGAGATAACGATCATGTGGGAATCAGAACCCAGGATAGCTAGGAGCTCTTGCCTCTCTCAGAGAAGAAGTTATTTTGGGGAAAGCAGCAGCTCCTGTTCTGGAGCATGGCCACTGCCAGACCTTAACAGAAGATCCTTGCTCTGGTTTCTTTGAGTAGCCACTCACCAGGAGTCTGAAAATGTTGCTATGTACAACAGCAAGGACTCTCTTGAAAGAAAGTGCCAGCAGGTCCAAAATCCTGCTTAGTTCAGATCAACATTTAGGCTGGAAGTGCCTCTTACAGCTTAAAAACTTGGAAACAGTCACCTCTCTCAGCAGCATTACATTCTCAATTAATAGTATCATACCATGGTCAGAAGAAACAATTTGCAAGCCATCCCCATGGTTCCTGTAGGCATTATAAATCCAGTTATTACCTAAAAAAAAAAATTCACTGGTACCACTCTTCTGTTTGAAACAATAGAACGGAACAGTGTTTTGGTGTCCTTTTGGCACAGGATTATATATGTAAGCAGGATTGCTGGAGGTTTTTGCAAATTCCTGCTCAATGTTTAGGATTGCGTGAAAGGACCTGAAATATTTGAAATGTTCTGCTTTAAGCTTTTTCCTCCCCCAAACCCAAATATCTGTATTTAGTAAAATTTTTATGTAGTGACACTTATTACAGTTAAAAAATAAAAACTTTGGAAATGTGTATATTCCCATAAAAAATACATGTTGTTGTACAAGCAACATTTAAGTGAAAGCTTTTCTCGGAAAAAAAGGAAGCTCTATTAAACATACTCTGGACTGATGTCAGATGCGATTGTTTGGTAGAAATGATCCAGCAACGAATTATGGATAAAGTTTGCATGGTTCATAATCAATTTTTTAAAATTTATTTTAACATTTAGTTGCGCATATTTCAGAGCATGGGTATTTTAATTGCAACATTTGATATAGGTGAGATCTAATTTTTCCATCAAGAGCGAATATAAGGTAGAACTCCAGACTGAATAATGTAGCGTTGGTAGGAGGCCCCCAGTGCATCCCATCTCTGTGGCCAAAATGCAGTGATGCATACCAGCACTTCTAATTATGAAATTAAATCCTACCAAAGTATCGTGTTTTTCTATTGACATGTTCTGTTGGTATGAGATGGATTTAGGCATAGGGTTCAGTCCTTTGCTGATCAGAAATCTTTTTAATTGTGAAATTCTTCACAGGGGAATAAATTAATCGAATTTTAATGTTAGGGGAAAAAACGTTTTGAATCTTTGAGTGGGTGCATGAAAAAACACAGTAAAAATAGAATATTTAAAAACTGCCTTCCTTTAATAAGGTTTTGATTAGAGATAATCATTCTTGTTCTTTGTAGGCATTTTTGTAAACTTTTGTCCTATGGCACAGTCCAAAAAATAGATTGTTTTTTTTTTTCGCCCCATGACGATGTTTGCAGAAGAGTATTTGTAACATCTAAGTTTGTAAAACTTTGAAATCCTRTATTTCTTTCAGAAATACAGGTCAGTGTGCAGGTAGGATGGACAGGAGTCATATGTACCAAACTGTCTTCTGCACTGACTACCAAAAAGATGACGTCGATCCTATTGGAGAGACTGTTGCATTAGCCAACAAGAAAAAAAGAAASATGAGATTTCAATGATCTAAATAAAGTCCATTTAAAAGCAAATTAATCTGTTTTCTATTTGAAATATCATGTGCAAAAGCTTATCGGGCACTCGGCAAAACAGTAAGTTACACTTCACAAGCACTGCAGTGGCTCTGCAGTGAAATATGACAGCCAAAGTGCTCTCGGTAATAACTTGCACACAGCCTTGATAATAGAATCTTTTACTGAGAGAACAAGTGTGTTGGCTAAGACACTGAGGTTATCCTTCTCAGTATCCCAAAAAAGAGATATATGATCATTAACTCCTGCTTGGTGGAAAGGCAGAGAGGAGTTTGATAGTTTGTCTGAGAGACAGCTCTGCGGTAACAGCTGCACTGGAGGCTGACTTACACTTTGTGAGATTTTGAAGCCCTGGGGTCTGGTATCAGCTGGTATAAATTGACACACACTATTCATTTCAATTAAGTCACACCAATTTACACAAACTGAAGATGTGGCCCATTATTGCTTCATGCCTGCTCTAGCAATGAATCCAAGTATGTGATTAAGAATACAAGAACGCTCATTACAGTTAATGCCATGTGCTTAAAGCCATGAGCTTAAAGTTAAGCAGGTATTTAAGTGTCTTGTGGTATCAGCATCAGAATGCAGAGCTGCCTGGTGCCAGCCGAGATGTTGTTATAGCAATTGCTTTGGAAGAAATCTTGATTTGTAGTGAGCAACTTTCCTGTTGGTCAGCATACAGCCAGCTGGATTAACTGTTGTTCACAGTATTTTTCTTCTGCCTGAAAATGTTTCTCAACTTGTGTCATGGATGTAGGAATAAGGAGAGAAGTCATTGAACAGTTTCCCTAATGGTAATTTTTCTTACTGAATATGATTTGTCTTAATCCAAAAGAGAAGTCTGAAATTCTCTTCCAAACCCTGCCTTTGAAACGCAGTAAGACCTTTCACAAATGGTATCATCTTGGTAGCTCACATAATCCCATGGGTATAWTGTTGATATTTTTTTTTTTCCCCAAAAAATGACAGCAGCTACCATTGTAATTTTGTCAGTATATCTATATATACAAGAAGATAGAGTGCAGTGAGGCATAGGATAAATTTGTTCTCTATATGCGATTAAAAGCAGAGCACAGCTTGCAGTACTCTATGAGTCTGGCAACAGCAGCCAAGGCACTACATCCTGAGGTTCGTATAGGTTGAAAGACCTTTCTGGAAATTTGTGTGTGTCTGTGAGGATTGTTGGCAACTGGGCTGCCCTGAACGCCATGTAGCTGTAGTGTTCCTGCTAGCAGGGGCATACCAAATGAGTTAGTTTGGCCACTAAGAGCTGCAGTCACGCTTTTGAGAACAACCAACATCTGTAGCATAACGTGAACTGTATAGTACTTCTCATACAGGTTATACCTGGAGCTTGCAAACAAAACAAATGACCGAGAACCTAAAAAAAAAAAGCGTGATTTTACAAGCAGTTAATCTAATACATTAGACTCACATTATCTTTCATCAGTTATACCTCACTGCATTCTCTGTAACCTACCTTTACAAGCCCTAGCTTAGGATAAAGACAGGGTGTTTGTGTTCAGGTAAGCTTAAAAATTGTCTCCAGCCCTTCTTTGCTCACTAATCTGAGAGGCATTTACCCTCTCATTTCTGTGACTGAGCCTCACTTCGTCAGACACATACGCTTAGCAGGTGTTTTCATCATGACATTAATAATAAGAATTGACACGTTCTAAATGAGGAATCCCTTGTTGTGCCTGGTAGCACTGATGGATATTTGGGGAAATTGACAGCTTCTGAAAAATGTTTTTGCCGTGACCAGCACTTCTCTGACAGATTTTTAATGGCTCTCATAGAACTCTCACTAACTTGAACACTTTTGCAGATGAAGTGGAAGGTGGTGAAATGTGCTGCTTTAACACTTTTGAAAGTTAGTGAAGAAACATGGAACAACTGTGAATTTTGCTTCTAAATCACGATCCTTTTTTTTTTTCTTTGAAAATATTTTTTCCTCTATCGAAACTAAAAGATGGGAATGGATTAGCTAAGGGGGCAAGCATTTGTTATGATACACCAGGGCTGAGCTATATAACCCCCATTAACCTTAATGGGAACCACAAAGCTCAGTCTGCTCATTTAGATGGAAATATCCCCCTACTCATCAGGGATCAATTGCACTGTGTGTTACCTGCGTTCAGTGTCTCATTCAATATGGGAGTTGCTGTCATGACCTCGTAAGCCTTGGACTACGAGAAAGGGAGGACAGATAAAATGGGGCTATGAGAAGAAAGATCAAATAAAAATATAAGCTAAAAAAAGGGAGAGAAAAAGTTATAAAGGTTGGTACATAACTCATGTTAGAAGTTTATATGAAATGTAATTGCAATTAAATCACAAGTCTCCTTTGCAATTCAATGTAATACTGCAGGAAATCAATACAAAGATAACAGGTTCTTTTGAGAATTCTTAAATTTAAAATAATTTTACAGGAAGAATGTGTTAACTCTTTCTTTTTTTTTTTTTTTTTTAAAATTTTCCTATAAAGGACAGAATAAGATAGTGACTTTTATATATTGCTAGTTTTAGCGCCCCCCCGCCCCAAGTTAAACATTGCATACATAAACCTGAGCTGCTAAGGGTGGTGTTATCAGAAGAGCCTAAATGGAATAGGCGCTCATCTCTTTTTGAAAGTCAATTAAGCTTATGTGCCTAAATCCAGTGTTTATGTTTGAATCCCAGTTGATAGCTTTATTGAAAGAAATCTCCAGTTGCTTTTTTAAGTGATAGGAGAATTGTGATAAAGTATAGCAAAAGCTCAATTCTGTGCTGACACGTCTTATCTCTCACTGATGAAAATAACAGGCATCTTCTGCCCTGAAAAGTATTATATAGCTAAGAAAGGGGATCCGAGAGGAAGCAGCAAAGCTAGCATTATGGAAGGAACATGTTTATTGTGGAAAATTGTTACAGTTTATATTTATGATTTGAGGCTGCCCAGTACAGATAAAAAGAGAGATGTAAGTTAAACTTTAAATAAATGTTGTGCTGTCATAGGCATGATTTCCAATATTATAATCTGCTTCATTAATACTAAAATAAGATCTCCTGTCCTCAGGTTGAGTACAGCAATCTTAAAGCTAACACAGGAGAAGCAGTACTGGTTTCCAAACATCTCTCTCGGCCAGAAAATTACAACAGAACTACAGATAGGATTTGGGAAAATTGTTTCCAGTAGCTTATTTTTCATGCCTGGGAATAATCAGTTTTTTCAGCTTACCATGACTTTTTGTCATGACTTGACAATTCTAAGCATGCAATAGTACCACTCAGAAGATAATTTTGTCTACTTCTGCAAAGAAGAGTTCTTCCAGAATTGCCACCATAGCCAGTACTAAGGCATAGTATGCGAGGACTACATGAAGAAGAATAATGTTGTCCTGATTTCTAAATTAGAGGTAACAGTGACATTCAAAAGAAAAATGGAACTCCACATTATTAGCCAAATTGTCTCTTTCCAGCTCAATAGAATTTCATGTTAAAAAGGCAAAAAAAAACCTTCCCAAAAGAGAAGAAATCCAAAAGGATTTTTTAAATTAGGTTTGGGTTTGTTTTGGGGTCTGTTTTTTGGTTTTTTGTTTTTGTTTTTTTTTTTTTGTTTTTGTTTTTGGTTTTTTTTGGTTTGTTGTTGTTGTTGTTTTTGTTTTTGTTTTTTAATGTTTACTAGATGACAGGTATTACAACATATGACTCTGTCTGGGTACATTTTTCAATTATATGAATACCTAGTAGGTGAGAACGTAAGTTGTCGGTTTGGCCAAATGTGGACCACCACTAATCTCTTTCTTAAACAAATCCTGAGACTCAGAATTCATGAAAAGGTGACTCTTCCTCAGAAGATCACTTCCTGGCGCACCCCCAGGGAAACTACTTACCAAGAAACTGCGTTTGCCTCCTATAGAAGTCTGTAAGGGCCATTGTAATATTGTATAGCAACCACAAGCCTCTACGCTGAAATTTCCAGTTCTGTATTCTAACAAGAAGACTTAATTGGAGTTGTGTCCTGTAGGTTATAGTGGCATCTCATAGTCCTTTGTTGTGAGATGATATCATTTTTCAACCAGTTTCTATCATTTCATTTATCCCAGTCTTCTCTCACTGCAAACACAGATCAGTGAAAAGCATACGAAAGACCTTGACATCAATCCAGTTTATCAAACTGCCACCCAGTCCTGTGTTAGGATGGCTTCTCCTGAATCAGTTTCTCCTTACAGTTATGTGAACAGGTCTTTTAGTTTGGCCTCATTGCAAACAAACAGCTTCTTGATGCAAGGCAGAAGGTGACCTTCTTGAATATCTGTATCCCGGGGTTACACATCTCATTGACAGCAAGTCCTCAGTCTGGACTCTAGAGAAAGTCTCTGGTACAGGGGTCAAGAACCAGTGTCTGCTGAAGGAATTGGGTTTAGACAGCAAGGTAAACATCATCTCTTTGATCAGATTTAAAAGAGAACGGCATCAGTGCTGCAGAGCTTGGGTTGCTGATACAGTTACCACTGCAGGGGCCAAATCATCGCAAATGAGTTACCAGTATTTGTGTTTTTCCATCTTAAAGTAGTGAGTCTTTTCTGTGAGCTCTGAAGGCTGGTTATTCTATTTAAAAAACATAGTAGAAGTACCAGTTTCTGGTGTGTAATCAGATCTGAATTCCTAAATTTCTACTTCAGCAGTGGTATCTTGGGATCTTGTTTGGAGCAGTGATTTTAGTTCTAATAAATCCTCCTGTGGATGGTCATCGGGATTTTATTTTACTGAGCAATGGAATACAGCAATATGCGAAGAAAGACGTTTTCAGATACTTTTAGTTTTTTCCCTTCAGAATATTTTCCAGCGCTGTGTTTATCGTGGCCATTTTGTGCTTTTCTTCCAGCTATAAATAACTGCTAAAGACTGATGTGTTTACTTTGTTTAACCATGGCCGTGATGGGTCGAGGACACATTAAATCATCCTCCGGCTCTTATTTGCAGCCAATTCTGAAATAACCAGAGTAGTGACATAAAATTACTTCATACTGTAGAGATTTTTATATTGGCTTAAGTCTCTGAAGTCTCCAGTGCTTTACAACAAGACACTTTAATGATAAAACAGTGACAGCAAAAATGAAAGTCTACGTGGAATTGCCTAGCAGACAAATCAAGGTTTGTTTAAGGTGCTAAGATATGAAAAAGGGAGATTATTTTCTTCTGAGGTTTTCCTTGATGAGTTTACAGATCTAGCTATTATTTATTTAGACTTAAAGTATCTTAATGTTTTAGAAATAGTGATGTAGAATAGTGATGCTCTTATTCTGATGAGATTAAAAGGGGGAAATGCTCTTTTCTGACCATTTCTACAAATACAGCCTTTGTGTGTGCACACTTCTCCTCCTCCTCTGAAAACACCGTTTGCAGTTGTTACTTGTTAGTTTAATAATTTGACCCCTTCTTGTTTTGGAATTACCTGCAAGCAAACTTCACTGTTTATAATTGTCTGCTGTCATCAAAAGCAAGAGTGACTTTGAAAATCAATCTTGTGTTATTATATGGTACACACAAAATTAATACGTCTCCTTTACACTGTCAGTTGCACATCAGCCCAGAGAAGTGTCTCCTTCTATTAATATATTAGTAAGATTGTATCACTGATTTATTGTATGTAATTAGCAATGACTTAATAATGTGTGTCTGGGGATTGTATCACTATTTGTTTGTATTAGAAAATGAATTGCAATCAAACTACATTCCAATACTGGTTGGTGCTCACTCCGAAGTAACTTACAGAAATCAACCTGTAATTCTCACCTCACTTCTTTCTCGGATGTCTGAGAACAAGATGAGCTTTCTCCTGTGGGTTAAAAAGTCTGAGCTCAATTATATCATGTTTGGGAATGAACTGCAGAGTTCAGGACCATTTACAGAAATCACTCGATCTTCAGGTAATACTACGGTTTTTAAGTCAAACAAATTGTAGGCCAGGAATCCTCCCCTGAGGAATGGATGCATTGCGGGAGTTGGAGAGTCATTCATAGAGAAGGCTGGAAAGAGGGAAAGGTGATGTGTTGAAATTCTTTTTGTTTGCATATAAATAATTCATTGAAATTATCTTTCTTACAGTGGTTTCAGTCTGTTTCAAGGGAAGTAATTAAAATTATACAGATCTTATTTATTAATGCTAGTGGGAATAGGAGATATTACAGCTGGAACAATTTGAAGTTACCCAAAAGAAAATTAGGGCTATGGATTGACAGCAGGTAAACTAAAAACAAATCCATTTTTGAAAGGGATCTAAAGGCATCAGTGGCTATATACATCCACTTCCCTGTAAAGGTAGATAATAGTTTAATGTTATAATTCTGCTGATCTACTGTAAACTTTTGTTACCCAGTAGTTGGAGGAAACATAAATATTCAGAGTCAAGTTCTTATTGAGTATAATTTCTTGGTTCCCCTGCTTGGACATGGATATATCCAGTACCCAACAAAACTGTAAACCTGAACCTAAAATTTTTCAGCAAAACTGTGTTTTGTAATACCCTGGCATTTCTGGTGGGAAGTAGCACAGAAGGTTGTATTATTTGGAAAGCAGAAATATGGAATTAAGCAGAACAGTAAACATTGTAGTCAGTGTAATCTTGGTAGAAAAGTTACCCTTTATCTTCTGGAGACAGAGAAGTACAAAAAACCAGAGGTAGGTTGGAGCAGTGGACAGTTCGCTCTTTGCATTTCAGTTCATTGTAACTTTCAGGAACAGAAAATAAATACTTTGAGACATGAAATATGAAGTACTTCAACTTTTAAAAATTAAGATTTGGGTAAAAAAAAAAATCAGTACTAATATATCAGCAAATGGCAGTAGTTTATAAATTATAAGATTAGGAGGTGGTTTCATTTGTATAGTTTGATGCTTTTTAAAAAAATATTTAATACATGCAAGTCCTAGATTAAAACACACAAAGAGAGAAGAAGATATAAGTAATGACAATTATTTTCCTAGAGGGGTGTGGTAAATTATTATATTTTTTTCTGTAGTCTTTTTTTTTGCTGAGAGTACAAGGTTCAGGCATGAAAAATCATTGTTCCTCTCCAGAAGGAATATGCTTTTGTAACATTTCCTAGTGATATTCTTTTCAGTTAGTATTATGATACTTGCATTTGCAAAAACTAACTACCAACCTGAGCTAACATTAATAATTAGGCACAAATGTAACTATTTCCTGTGTAACTTATTATTTTGTAAGTTCTGGTGGGGGTTGTTTGAGAAAAGGAAGGAGGATTTTGGTATTTATTTTCAGGATCTGAATTATATTTAACATTAAGAATCTGTTTAGAAGTTTTTGATTGCTTGCTTTGAATGGTTTTCCACTTAATCTAAAACACAGCTAGCAGATGATATGTATCTAACGTACACTTGTTTAAAACCAGAACTAAAAACATTTGCAGTTGCTACTGAAACAATTGCAAACAAGCTTTCTGGAGAGTTTTGGATCATGTGAATTGCCTTGACTTGCCTATTAAGGTTTGTCTTTGATTTTGAAGATGATTCAGAAAAAAACATGGTCTTTATTTATTTGCAAGTTGGAATTTCAGTTCAGTCTCTTTTACCAAAAGTATTCATAAATCTAATACAAGCTTTAAGTAAGTAAAGAAGGTGAAAGTCATACTTGTTTTGATGATGGATAGAGGGCATTTTACAAGTAGTCTGCAAAGTATTTGCATAATACTTTGAAATGCAGTTCGGTGAGATAAGGTGCTTAGCATTTTTGTTATGAATAAAACAGTATTGAGGAATGAGAAACAGCGAGTGCTGTCTACAGAGAAATGGCCAGTGCAAATGAAAAGCATTCTACTCCGTATTGAAACCCTATCTGGTTTTGATATGAGAGCATGTTTTTTCTCTCCATACTATCAACACTGGCTTTCTGCAGAAACTACAGCACAAAATATTCATGCAGGATGCAAGTCAGCGAAAAGAAGGAGAAAGGTGAGAGAGGGCAACTCTTGTTATGGCTGATGGACAGAAATTCCAGAAGTACAAATTACTATTTCGGAACAAAGTAGCATAAAAAAAAAGGTATAAAATTTGGATAAAATTAAAAATTCTTCAGAACATTTGAAATAGGTGGTCCCTTTAGCTAACACCAGAAGCTTAAAGTTCTGTATCTTAGGAGRATTTATCTCCAGACATAGCAATACATTAATCAGAAAGACTAGGTATTCACAAACTTTTTAAAGAGGCTCTATTACAACATCTCATCAAACCTTGTTTGAAATTGTTTACTTTTAATGCTGTTCATAATAATACACGTTATAGTCAAATCCTCCAGAGACACGTAAGAGAAATATAAAAAGAAAGCAGAACTGACTGGTCTGGTGATTCTGAAGAAACAAGCTTTCCATATCATATCTCACTAGTATCTTGGGAAAAAAAAAGCTCTCCTTTTTTTCATAAATTGATCATTGGAATATTTTAGTGCCTTAGCTATCTAGAGTAGAAATTAAAAACATCCACAAATTGATAGACCAAAAAAGAAGAGAAATTGAAAAGATTTACTGTGATTAAATTTCTAAAGCATAATGAGATGATAGCAAACATTAACATCAGAAAAACATAGAGAAGCGCCACAAGAATATCTTGAAATTCTCCCTCCTTTTGTTTTTGGTGGTTTTTGAAGGATTTGGAATGCGGGAGAGCATTTGATATGGCGTTAGGGTTGTCTCTGTCTTCATACCAATTCCAGTATTTCCAAAAGAGATTGGCACAGCAGTCTAATCCTCTTAGTATGTCTGACCAAAAATAACACTATGGTGTATTTAACTTCAAAAACCTCATCAATAATAAAGTTCTGGTTCTTCCGCTGTGTTTGCTGTCTGGGGCCTTATGATACCTCTAGTGCAGTAGCACTCCAGCAAATACTTTAACTGCTTTTAAACTAGTTAAAAAGAATCATTAGGAATAATAGAATAAGTAGATCCTTTTGTGTTAAATACAGAATCTTTCTTCTCTGATCTCATAAATTTCTTTTGATTTCTCTTGTTCCAGACTTCAGCTCAAAAGTATGCGAATGTAACAATACTGAAAAAAGCATCTAGTCAATATGTTGGTACATGTCGATAAAGAAACACCCTTTTAATGAAGTCACACAGTGAGGAGGACTAAAGGGAGGGTCAGCAACGCTTGCACATGGCACAAATGCACAGCTAGCAACTGTGCATTTAAAATTGATAACTCAGGGTCTGTAATATAGCACAAGTAGAGGAAGAATAGGAGACTTTAAAAATAATGGGGTTTGTGTTCTTTAGGCTTGCCTTCTACTACGTGAAGTTTTAGGGCTCAAATTTGGAAGGTCTTCTGTTGTTAAGCTTGGTTACTCCTCATATTTGTCCATTCAACCCCTAATCCTGAGACCCTTTCCCCTAGAGAACCATTGCCATCCTTCTCCGTCTTCACAACAGGATGGGATGTCTATCTTAATTTCTGTTCTCCTTGTGCAGTAACTTCAAGTAAATGCTTCTCAACCTGGCTGAATTTTAAATGTTTATACGTACTACTCCCTAGTAGAAACCCCTTCCGTTACTAGTTATAATGTTTACTTCTACCTTTTTGTTCTAAAGGTGAGCAAAAGTGTGGGTGGGGGAGGTRGAGAAGGAACTGCTCTTTATTGATTGCTGTTCGGAAATTAACAATAATAATTTTTGTTTCATGAGGCTCAGGACAGGATCAGTGTGAGAGGTGGGATTCTCCAGAGCCTGCCTTCTCCACAATGCCATAGATAACCAAACAGGAACTAATTTTCTTTCAAATAGCCTTAATTCCCACTCTGCTTGCATGCCTTGTGGGAGAGGACAACTATAAAACTAAAGAAATAAGAGCTTAGCTTTTACAGAATCTATGGTGTCAGGGGGATAGGGGAAGGCAGACACATGTTGTATTAATAATAATGAGCATGAGAAGAGACAGTATGAATCTAACAACAACATTCAGCAATTTTGCAAATGTAACATGGTAAAGCTTTACAATTGCACCAGATATGATTTAATATAAATGCTTTATAGCTAGAGTTAGCCAGAGCATAAAATACTCATCTTACTGAAAGTTTCAAAGTTTGGGGTAGTAATTTTCTGAAAAATAAATGTATGCAAAATATTTTCAGAAAAATGGAAAAATTTTTGATTTGGTGAAAGTCTTTTTTAGTCATAATAGCATTTTAACTAATCAGCTCTGTAGGACTTGAGGTTAAGGTGTAGTCCAATACTTTGGCTTGCAGAAAAACTATGCAGTATGGGCTGCATTAACTGCAATACCGATTCTTGCAGATTGTTTCTGAAATCTCAGAGAAAAAAATGCAATCGTTATGAAGTCATTTAGAACAGCAGAACTCTGACTGGCAAGTAATACCAGATCCTGTATTTTGTAATTTGGTTACTGTGATTTAGTATGCTTTCTGATGTTTCCAGTGCTTTTGTCTATGCATTTTTTTCAGTTAAGTAAATTCAATAAAATATACCATCACATGACAATAAGAGAACTGATACAGAAACTAATTCATAGTGTAGTATTGATAAATGCTTGGTGCACTAACAGCAATATTTCATCAATCACCTGTGTTCATGTTTGATGGCATCATATAAACTAATTCAGAATGAATGTCCTTTGCTTTAACCTTGGTTGTATTTGCAACTTACTCTAGAGGAAAGTAATAATCCTTCATTAACTGGTAGGTGTGAAACATTCTCTATCAAGAGGGTAGAGGAGGAGGCAAATTAAAATGGGTTTCAGAATGTGTCCTGAGTCAAAATCGGTCTTTCTCTGCAGTCTCATAAACTGCATAAATTATTATTCATACATTTCAAAGGGTACCTAAGTGAATGAATCTTTGTGTTTTGCAGGTTTGCTCTTTTTCTCTGTGTTGCTTTTCTTTATACGTATTCAAACGTACATATAAAAAAATTCAAGGACTCATCAAATCTGTGATCTTGCTACAGCTTTAATTCTTAAGAGCCTATGTAAGACTGTGCTTTACATTATGCATTAAGGTACTTGCAATTAGGAACTTGTGGTAATGACCCATTCTCAGGCAAAGTAGCGCTGTTCCTTGTTTTCCATTAACTGCATTGAGAGTTTATTTGCTGAGAATTGAATTTAATTTGATTAGCAGGAATTGTGAGACATTTGCAACACAAGGTATATTAGCATAGCACTTTGTTTGTAATGAGAGCCAAAAAGCATTTAGGGGAAGAGCTAATTATTGGAGATTTTCCTTCTTTTAATAAGGAAGATCTAGCTAAATTTTAGTACTCTGCTCTCAAAATCCCTTAAGCTTTTAACTACTGGCTAAAAGAAAAATAAAATGGATTGCAAAAGTTCAGTAGATGTTTTCTGAAAGTCACCATTGAGTAAAATCCACCAATTTACTTAAGAAATAATTAATTTAATCTGAAAATTTGGCAGCACCAGCAGGTTTTTTCCATATTTTTCAGTTTATTAAGCTGATAGTAGTATATGTTTACTACAGAGGAAAGATATTCACTGTGTTCAGCAAGGACCCCCCCCGCCTCTTTCTTTTCCCCCAAAATAGGGTGATGTGCTCTGTAACAAAAAAGTGCTGTATACTGCCCTGACTGGAAGCTCTTGTGATGCCCATCACAAAATCCTTTGAAGACACTGCTAATTCTTACTTACTGTGAAGGCTTTTCATTGCTTTTAACTACCTAGCAATTGTTTTGTTCAGTCTGTTGAGTAACTTTCTGTCCAAGTGCCTGTCACGCCTGTTACGTGGGGGTGATGTGCCTGGGTTAACCAATATGCCTCAAAGACTCGTCCTGTTCAGAGAACGCAATGAAGATGCTGTCGCCTCTGACAAGTCAGTTCCTCTCTGTACATCTGTGAGTTCCTTGGAAATAGCCATTGGATTGTTAAGAATCTAGCTGAAAGTCTGGTTGAAACATATTTTCAGTCAAATACGATAGTCAAAGAGCAGGTCCCAGGTCAATAAAAGATATCTTAGTACTGGAGAATATTTAAACAAACTTTATAAAGTTTAAGTCAAATAAAATCATTTCTTGATAAAATAAAATCAAATACCTAGGATCCATAGGGAAGATACTGGTAATTTGTTCATGGAGAAAAGTGTTTTAGTCTTAGTAAAGTATTCTCCTTTTCAAGAGCAGGTACTTGTCTCTTCTGGAAGTAATTTTCACTATTCTACCCTTTAATTCTTCTGCTTCTTTTGTCGTTTGCATAAGCTGGCAATCGGGAGCTGACTATGTTCCTTAAATAGGGTGGCTTATTATTCTGGAAGTGTTCCAAGGTAAAATAGCCACTTTATTAAATACACAGTGGCTTTTCTTCCTCATGTTCTCTCTGCTAGCTCCAAACCAAACATTCTTGATCAGTTGTAGTCTGTGTTTTTTATTCCTTTATGTTTAACCTAATTCATTTTAGGTTTAGTGATGATGTTAGCAAATAACCACGTATTTGTCAAACAGGAATGCAATTGAAATGACAGTGAACTTTAACCCAAAGCTATGTATATTTTTACACATACTATGAAACCCCTAGAAAA
This sequence comes from Phoebastria nigripes, assembly GCA_035582835.1. NCBI lineage: Eukaryota > Metazoa > Chordata > Aves > Procellariiformes > Diomedeidae > Phoebastria > Phoebastria nigripes. The sequence goes on from JAYKAV010002932.1 coordinate 2,047,901, forward strand.
TTTTGGAATAGATGATAGCAGTTTAACTGCTATCAGCTGCTGCATGGTGCTGAAAATCCAGACCACAATATTATCTACTTTACCCAGAATCCTGTTTTGTTTCTGCTCAAAACAAATTCATGTTCTGAGAGCTGGTGTTCAATTACTAAGTTTAGGACTTAAATTATGGTTGAATCCTATTATTAACATAATTTTATTAGTAATTAATTAGTTGTGCTTACTAAGTTTTTATAATAATAACTTGCTCTAGATTTCTTTACTTGGAGTTTTGGCATTGTAGTAACAGTACATTATTAATTCTGTTTACATTACTGCTAGAACCTTATTCTTTCTCTTTCTTTAACAATAGTTACTTTGTTACAGCCTGTTGCCAGATTTTTTTGTCTTTTGCTTAATTCTCCTGGTTTGGCTGGAGAGAAAATGCAATTAGAGTTAGCCAAATATGGAAAATAAGTTTCTCTCCATCTTCTAACATTAGTATTTGCTTGAAGTTTTGAACAAATTTGATCAGAGTTCCTTTGCAGCTGCTTTGTGTTTGCTTTTCACAAATACTCTAGCAGATGAGTTTACTGGTATTCAGTGAGCATGCTGGCAGCAAGTTTTCAACAAATATTTCAGAATATTTGCAGAAAGAGAATTTTAACTTTGATTATCCATATGGGGCTAATAATAACACTTATTTTATGGCGAGGCAGAGTCATATAATTGATTTGTATATTTAACTGAGACTGCTCATAAACAAACTTCAACTCAGCTGAAGAATTAATCACAAAACATGTTGAGAGATTTGTTTCGGTAACTAACTCAATTAGGAAGATTGCAATGTTTCTCTACATCTTGTTGCTGTTTTTCTCTGCGACGTCTGTTGAACAAAATACGCATTAAGAATTATTTAATCACCTTCATGATGTAAATTAAACAYGTTAACCCAACAGCTGAAGATACAACACTGTTTTGCCTTGGTTACTATTTGCAATAGTGTATTTGCACACAGTGTATCCATAGGCTGTAGTCCATATAGGTGAGCATCTTGTCTTGTTGCTAAGCGAAATATAAACAAATCAGGGTGATAAGCATACTAGGAGAATTTGGACTGTATGAATCCTCCTCTCTCTTTTTCTCCACAGTGAATTTTATATTTACCAACTGCTCTACTAGACTTCACTCATGAGTGGGAGAGAAAGGAAATGGAAATCACAAGAAACATTTCCTAGGGTTGAGTGCTTTGTGCCGTGCACGGCGGCAGGCCTTTGAAGGCCCCCATCTCACTTCTCTGCACTTTCTGGCCTACTGAGGGGATTTCATGCTGCAGTCTCTTTAGGTATGGTAGGCATGTTCCCTTTGGGCTCTGGGAAGCTACAGGAACGTCCCGTGAGGTTAGAGGATAAGCACGTAACCCCCAGCAAGGGAGCGGAATTAATGTCACTCCTCTCTAGCCGTTACTGCAGTTCCCTTTTTAGCTCTGTGTAGCGTTATCTCAATGCTAACAAGCTACAATCCTTCTCAATTAGCAAGTGAGAAAAATATGTAGACCTCAGTGACATCTGGCTCACAAGAGTAATTTGTCTTGCTAGAGTTATGTCAGCTGGGCTTTTCTCTCCCTCATCTGTGGTACTTTGGAAACCAAAGCGCAGGAGTAGCGTGTATTTGTTTCTCTSTCTTCCTGCCTCATGACTGCTCAACAACTCTTGGCGTGTTCATCACTGTAGTTTCCCTTTATTATTATTTGTTATCCCCAGTTTGTGTGGTTTAGTTGAAATTTGATATTTTCAGTGTCTTTGGTTTGGTTTTCCAGTCTTTTAGTTGATGCTGCCACCATTCACACTGAAATCAATATAAGTTTTCTTTTTAACCAAAGTGTTTACAGACTAATCCAAATGTAGCCCAGCAGGATTCTGGTCTTAACTGAAATTAACTGTCATACATAGGATTTGTTTATCTCTTCACATTCTTCTATCACAGATGTTTGTCCTTTGGCTTGTTCCTTTTTCTAATTAATTTTTTATTATAGTTTGAAACACCTTCTGTCTAAACAATTTTCCCCCAAATCAAATAGTTAATTTCTTTCCCCTTCACCTACTGTGGTTCCCCAAAACTGAATGTTATTTACTTCTGGTTGAAAGTGACCTTTATATTCAGCTGTTTCAGATAACAGAGTTGTTGCAAACATACATATTTTGATGCTGTACTATTTCTTATTCTTCTTGAATTACAAATCTGCAYGTGCTATACTGAGTGTTGTTCACCGTTACTTGTAAAGACTGACACAGGTTGTATGATGAGGATGGTGGAGCTCATTTTCCATATTGATGCCCCAAAATTTCTCTCTGGGGTCACCACTAAATTAGAGGTAGATAACTGAAAAATCAGAATACTAACAAAGGCAACCCTGAGCAAAACAACGTAAGTGACAGGCAACCAGCAACTCTTAGAGCATATGATTTCCTTATTTCCTAGCCAGTTCATGGAAAGCAAATGCACAAAAAGAAATGAATTTCCCAAAGTGATGTCTCTGACAAGCATGGAAGGAGACTGAAATTGGACTGCTGAAGCTGTTACCAACTTCAGCTGTCTGTTTGACCAATAGATACTACTACCACTTAAGATAAAGGCATTGCTGAACTAGTTTTCAGACTGGTTAACTTAAATACTCTGGACTGCTAACTCTAGAAAGTACAAGGCCAGGAGACTGTGTCAGGAGACTGTCTATCAGGAGAGCAGAGCAAAGGGCTGCAGACATGCTTCAGAGGACATGCAGACAATAGTAAACTGCAGAATACACAAGGGGGGCAAATAGGTACATTCTGGTTTTTAAAAGACCAGTGTAAAATGGGTTTGTATAATCCCTCTTTCTGTTTTCAGGTTTTCTGCTGCTGCACTTGCACTTTCATATTGAGTTCTGGGCAGCCTCTCCTTGCAAAGTCAGGAGAGATTTATGCAGAGAAACAGAAAGCATGTAGGAGATAGCACAACAACCTCTGCAAAGTAATTATAATAGCTGTGTGACAACTCATTGATATGCAAGTGCAGCTGTTGAAAATGGTGTAAACTCCACAGACGAAAAGAAGATAATTTGACAGCATTAAGAGGAAAGCTAATACAAGGCTGATGGCAGAAAAAAGCACTTTGTTTAATTCTTTGGTTCTCCAAGTTATTCAAGGAAGTGMGTAACTTCACTACTCAGTTTAGATACTTTGCTGAATTGCTATAGCTGATTTCCCTCATCGTATAAGCATAGTTATTCCATTACAGAATTACTTAATGATGCTATGAGGCGACTGTGGTTTCAGGACTGATTCCAATGGCGGCACATGTGGTTTAAATAATTTCTGCCTCCAGCTCACCCAACAGCTGGGTCTCCTCTTGCTCTTCAGTTACACTAGGATGATCTTCTACCTGATTATTCTCTAAACTAGTGATGTTTAGAGGGATTTAAAGAGGGGAAAAGAAATAACACACGTATAGTGGAGGTAGTTGAGTCCTTTTGGGGGTGGGGCAAGGTGGGACTTGGAACATTCTATAGTTTTGCTTTAGATGATGTTAAAAAAGTTAGGGGTTGGATTTAAGCAGGTTTTTTCAAGACAAATTGATATCTAATTGATGGATTTCTTCAGGTAGACAAAGCCTATGCCCACAATATTTAAGTCACAATTACAATAAGGAAGTTTTCTGATAATCAGCCTTAAGATCATTTCTTTTTATGTCACTTTATTCTTCCAAATTAACGTCTTTATTTCCATGAGCATTTGGAATTATGTCTGTTAGCATCATTTGGATAGACATAATTATTTTGGTAATGATGAAAGTTTTCTGGTTTTCTCATTCCTGTATTATGAGCTGCCTTGTAAGGTTTCCACAATAGCAAGTAACATGTTAAGTGTGAGTACAGACGAATACAGAGAAGACACAGCTACTTCCCTTTCCGACAACAGGATAATAGCTATCAATGATCCTCTCCTTGAAAGAAGAAATTGAATATGCCTCTTCACAAGTAAGAATACCAGAAAAATCAATAATACATGTTTTCTACTAGTCAGACTGTCCTAGTATCCTTTACAGTGGGGAAATCAAGGAAAACGTTTTAATTAATTTGAATTCTCTTTGCACAGAAAAACAACGGTGGAGAAAAATGTGAAGTGTTTCTCTGACAGTACGTTTTCTGTAGCATACACAGCAGTAAAAAATAATTTAATTGTGTAATACTTTCTAGGAAAGATGTCTTTCAAATCTTCTCCCAGGTAGGGAGGGATGTGATTTTTTTTTTTTTTTTTTTTTTTTTTTTTTTTWAAAAAAWTTTTTTTTTTTTTTTTTTTTTTTTTAAATAAAAAGCTGGAATTTGTATCATGCTTTAAAGGCAGACAGAATTCAGATTGAATCAGTTTCTTGTAGAAGTTATCTATCCCATGTTTTTCTATAGAAAATTCTCAGTCACCAGAAAGCAGAGAATGCCTCACATCTTGTACTGTAAGTTGGTGTGAGGGTGGTCATTAATTTTTTGTCATGTTTTTAATGTAAATTAAAGCCTAATTTTTGTTTTAAATTTCTCTCAGGTGTTCTGTTGGACCTCTTTTATTTGTGACTCATTATGGTGTTCTCTCGCACATCAGCAGCACTGAGTTTTCCTATATGGCGGTATGGGAAGATCTGGAGTCTCAGAGGCTCAGGGAAGAGAAGCTAAATTTCAGGGGCAAAATATATGGATCTTAATTAAAACACAGTGCAGAAGGCTACTAACTTTGCTGCATAGGTTTGAGTCTGAATCAGGCGCTCCAATTTGAACTTAGAATTGGAACATACACTTTTTTCTTTTGATTTTGGACTTACTTCAGTGGAAAAATGGACTACTTGGTTTCTTCGCATTTGGTTCAAGATATTTGCATCTCTATTATTTGCAAATAGAGAACATGGACTTCAAAAACTAAGGCTAAAGATAATAATTGATTGCCTTGTATAATCTTTTTAGCTCTACTGGATCTCCTGCTAGTTGCTTGCTTGCTTTGATTTTGTTGTATCTCTCAGGGTCCTTAACAGTTCTTCTGAAGATCTAACGCTATTGTACAAGAATCTATTATAATACTTTGTCTCCTGACTGTTGCTATAATTACTTTAAATTGTGTTCCACAACAGGCAGAGGGACATTAGGTTTACAAAAAGAAATACTGTGTACCATTTTCTATTGCTCATACAAAAACCTTGCTTTTTTTTCCTTTGCTGCTGATTAGTTTCATTGTATTTAACCTTCAGAAGTTTAGAGGTTGCCACAGAATGGAGAACTTCTTTCTCTGGCCCTCTGATAGCATTATTCTGAAAGTACTTTTCCATTCACTATACTATCTGTCAACGAACAAAACCAATGATATTAGAGAGAATGCTGAAATTCAGAGTTTGTGTATGCAGAATTACCAGTTCAGATATGTGAGATTCACTTAGGACAACAAGTCAGTGTGAAAATTTAAAAAGGCTGTGGGGCTATATCATTGGCAAGAAATAGTTTTAAATTATTTCATTTACTATTAAGATGGAGAAAATGCTAAAGTTGTTACTGAATCACAGGTTAATTGGTATTGTTACTTGTCTGATAACAACTTTGCTTTAGATTGGGATTTTGATATACATCTGGAAGGCATAGGTTTGCTATTCCGCCCACTCTACCAGCATTTTATACAACAAAAATATCTTTTTCCTGATATAGTTTTCTAGGGGAAATAATATAAGCAATAAAACTGTTGAAATGTCAAAAAAGTCACTCTACCAGCATACCTACAGCGGCAAAAGTTGCTATATTCTACAAAATGCGATTACTCCCAATGGTTATTTTAGGGTAATAATATATGGAAAATGTAATTTTAAATATATTTTAAGGATTCATTTAGAAATAGTAACTATAGGGAAGAAAATTCCTGACTAATTTTTGACAGGAATGTGTACATCTGCAAATTTTTGTTTATAGGAAAACAGGAGTTCTGACTGATGTGTTCGCACAATGATATTGTTATGGGAGCAAAAGAAATCCAAAAGACCTTTGAGAATCAATCCAGATTTTTCTAAATCAGAACTCAAAAAGGCATTGGAAATATTTGAATGGTCAACATTCGATAATTGACTTTTCTTTAGAATGTGTCCAAGTGATCTAATCCATTTAATTAAAGACTATGTTAATAATTACACTTGGAAAGTTGATTGATTACAGAAAACAATCCCAGTAGGTTCAAGTATGCTCAGGTTAATTGAAGAGCTAAGCTTATGAAGGAAAGATTTGCAGAAGGCTGTATGCAGGCACTTTTCTCCTTTCTGGTGAGAAGAATCTGTCACTTTTTAATGTCTTTTATAGCACAAGTTCAAAACTTGACAGCAATAACCTTTGAACTGTATCTACATGAATCATACATTATGACTTCAATGAAAGATGATCTTGTGTGAGATTCTTTTGGTCACATTTCAAAGATTTATTCAAACTGTATGAGGTTTTCTAAGAACGAAGGATAAAAGATTTTTTTTTCCAGGACCTGGTTCAATAAAGCCTGCAGGCTTAAGCATGTCATTGTAAGCCTGTGACTGGATGTGTGCACATAAATTAAATCTTAAAATAGTCTTTACAACAGGTATATTCTTACGTACTTTGCTAAAGAATGACTTCAGAGGGTTAATTAAAGAGAAATATTTTTCATTCATTAGTGAAGCCTCCTGCTCAAAACTGGCAGGAGATTCATGCCTGAGGTTTCTTTTTTATGTCAATAGTGTATCCCCAAATGTTACAGAATAAATAAGGTGGAAAAATACATTTAAAAGTTATATGATTGGTATTTTGCTCATAAGCTTCATAATGAAGATATTTATCTCTCCATTAATTAAGAGATATTTGCAGTTTCCCAAGAAGTTCTGCCAGACATTAAGGTGGCTAACAGTCTTTGTCACGTCTCATGAAACATGTCATCAGCATGATGTACCTAAACTAAAATTTCTTAAAACAGCATTACTAGGGGTATCAAAGTTCAAGGATTTTTCAAATCACTCTTTTTCTGTTCACGTGTAAGAGAAATTTAGGGCAATGCTTATTGTCATGAATAAGAAAGTATTCTTAGAATCTAAGCTGCCAGAATCTCCAAAGTGCACACTGTAAACATTTCACTTCTACAGTGACAGCTAAGTGAAGATGCCTTGCTCATTATCCGTAAAGAATATGTGGCACAGATGAGCTCAGAATGTAAATTTGTAAGGAAATGGAGAAAATATAATTCATTTTTCATGCAGAAATGCGGGGTTTTTTTCAGGCTGAAAGATTCATAGAAAATTAATTAGTGGAAATCTAGCAAATATGTTGTGTTGGTAATACTGTAAAAATACTTTTTAGTGCCAAAGGAAATGAGAGGCTAGAATCATTGAGGTTAAATGGAAAATGGGAGGAACAAATAGGTCCTCAATTATAGCTGTTCATTATAAGACTTTTAAATAACTGACAGAAATTAGGAGAAATGTAAAAGAAGGATATGTAGTTTACTGAGATGTGGTATGAAATGCATTAGCTATGTGTTAAACTTCACTAGCATAGCGCTTCTGAAAATTTGTTAGCATTCTAAAATTCGTTTTTTAAAGAGAAAAAAATAGTTGCATTCAGTGCATTTTTACAAGCTTTGTCACAGTTAAATATCTGTGTGCACTTACCAAAGCTACAGTCATTTCAATGACATACTTAATTTTCTTGAAAGATGAGGGATTTATTGCAGTGCAGAGAGAAGCCCATTTGTTTACTAGTAGGTGAGTTCAGGCAGCCGTGATTTAAGTTTCCCAGAACAATAAGAGGCTGGTTGGTATCCATTATTTACATTGCTAGGCTGTGAGGATATTTGCAGCAATGTCACACTAACCTCCATGAATTCTTGATTGAGAAATAAAAAATTAACAGTACGGACTGATGGGAACACTGGTATATAGAGACAAGACATTTTAAAACAATCACAGTGTAAGAAGGCTGTCAGTAACACAAATACACACACACACAGAAATCTCAGAGTAACATTTAATGCTGTAGGATTTCCACAGAGGACTAATTCCATGCAACCCCCTGCCCTTCACACCTGCCCACAGAACTAAGACTTGAGAGTAGCTTACCATTTTCTTGGATTTCTAGATTTGCTAGGTTGTCTAAACTTCCCTCAGCCATGGAAATGAGATGCAGATTAATATTTGAGCTACACTTTACCTCTACCAGGTAATGTCATTTGCCTTTTAGAGAAAGACCAGGCAGTCAGCCCTAGCAGCCACTCTTCCCCGTACCCTTTTAGTGAGGGGTCCGTTTACCTGTGCCTGACTTTGTGGGGTGTAGGGGTGCCTGAGTAAATCAAGAGAAATGGGCATCCACAGCACTGTAGGGATAACAAACAGCCTGGAATCAGTGAAATCAGATCACAGGTGACAGCCTCATTTTATTAGACTGTGGAATAATGATGATGATTATTCAGAAGAACAAAAGTGAAAAACAGAACTCTTGTATAGTTTGTTTCTTAGTAACAGCTAAAGTAGAAATTGCCTGTGATGCTAAGACTCGTACTAAACATTACCACCATTGTATTAAATGACTTCCTTTAGTCTGGTGACCTCAGCCTCATTTGCTTTGATACAGGTTTTAATTTTTTTTTACTCCTGAAACATCACCTGATAACTTGGCCATGGTTTAAACCAGTTACCTCCCTTATAATTAAATAAATATTAGAGGAAGAAATTGAGCCAACAGTATGTGTAAGTACAAGTTATGTACAATGTAGCTTTAGAAGGGCCAAAGCACACCATGCTTTCCACATCAGCATGTACTTGTGTACTCCTGTGTGGTCCTGGATCCAGTTTGGCTGTAGTTTGATGCATTCTTTGTTGCTTCAGCAATGCTTTTGTTTTCTTTTTATTTTAAAATGGTAACTTACCACTAAAATCTCCTTTAAATKAAACTGAATTTACATTTGTTTTATATTGATGTGACTTCTCTCTACAGAATCTGTTTGGKTTTTTTTTTTTCTGGGTTATCATCTTGAACTGATGGAGCCCTGTAACATTCCCTTGGTCTAAACAGATTTAAGGACCTGATTTAAGGTTCATAGGCAGGAGAGCTTTCATCTGCTTTGAAGGATTCATACCTGGATTGAGATCAGCATACAGGTCAAGCAGAGTTGGYTTAAACAAGTAAGTGAAGAGTCTACGTTTGTCTGCTAGAATTTTGTTTATACAGTAATATAAGTACTTTGTGAAAAACAGAAATGGAAACTGAGATGCAAGGAGGTCACCTTTGGTACGGGTACTCCTTCAGAAACCTCACTTTTTTTTTCTTGTGTCAAAATGAAAAAATGATTGTCAGAAGATGCTATTCCATGATCCTTAGTTTTCTCTGGATAAAACAGCTGGAGGCAGTTGAACACTGCTTTTCCAATCTGCAAGGGCTTTTCAACAAAGCCTGACTTTAGTATTAGAGCCACTGTAAAGTATTGGAGGTTCTGTCAAGGGTGTTAAGAGGTAGATTGTAATTGAAAAGCTTTCACATGGACTTCTTAATTTTTTTAATCATTCACTGTACATAAATCCTGGAGCAGAGAGCTTAAAGAAAAGCTGATTTATTTTTGAATTTTTTTAGTACACAGGGAAGATTCCAACAGACAAAGCTATTTCAGCAGGACCCTTGAGGGACACCACTTGTTACTGAATTTTATTATGCTTAGATTTAAATTCTGAAATGTACAGAATATTATATATCCTGCTTTTTAACCATACCTTTAAAGTCAGAGGATCATCTCATAAAGAGAAGAATAGGTGTTGCTTATTGACAGTTTCTGCTTCTTAATGAAGGCTTTCAGTAGTGTCCATATTTGAAGTATTTTACATAATTCATTGCACTGTTTTCTTACTGCCCTTGGAAATTATAAGCATCTCTTGCTGTGATCTTTCACTCCAAGGATTAAGACTCCTTTAATATTCATAAATTTTAAGAATTCTAATAACTCTGTTGTGTCGGTGAGCTCTGGATAATGGTCAGAAGTACCAGAGGAGGCTGTGAAGTTAGCTCATATACCACCACTGACAGTATAACTGCTCTGAGGGGGCGTTTATGGGTGAAATTTCAAATCTATTGACTGCCATAGTTCACAGAAAAGAAAGCTCACCAGTATTATACATACAGCCGAGAGACAGGTATAAACCTACTAATGACGAGAAATCCAGAGTAAAGGATTTTAAATAGCTTTACATACAGGTTTGAGACATTGAATGATATAGCTTTTTTATTTTGTATGCCTATCAGCATGGAATAAGCCRCAGCTGTAACTTGGAAACAGATGAGAATTTCTCTTAGGAAATGCTTGTGCTAAGAGCTTTTTACAGCCCTGTCACAGTTTAAATGGACTTTCAAGCTGTGCTGATGTTAAGTCCCCTGTTTGGGGCCAGAGTGATGGAAGAATTGCTATCCATTTCCCAGCTACAGTGACTCTCTTTTTGTCAAAGGTTAGATATTTAAAAATATGATTCAAAATTCTGAATTTTCTGACACATGAAACTTATGTTCTCTCTGTAGTTAACTCTTAGGGTACTGAGGCCTTTTACATAATTCATTTTCTAATAATATCCCCCAAATACATTAAAATTAGTTGAAAGAAAGTACTTTAAGTAGTTAAAACTTAACCAATACCGACCAAAAATCTTAAACTTCCCTGTGAAGTAAAGGGCCTGCGTATTGCTTTATCCTGTTGAAGTACCTCACTGCTTTCATACTGATCTATCCCCAGCCCTTTTTTTAATGCACRGTCAAATGTGTTGTTGTTATGAGATTATTAAGAAGAAAGTGTTTATTCCAGTTTAGCATTCATGTCTTTCCTTTGGGCCATGCACGTTTTTACCACAGAAGTAGTCCACAATGTCAGTTGTAAAATTCAGTTGTCCTCTAGAGAGAGCCACAATCAGGCATGCTAGGTGAAACGTTCTCTACATAACTGAGACCTCTGTCCTCTTCCCCAGAACAGCTTGAGGAGAGAAGTCTTCTTTTGTAGCATACCCCAAAGATCACCAAGACCAGGCTCCAGTGGACTAGATAGGAAATGTTGCCTTGCTAAGAATACCCTGACAACAACTCACTCTTTAAACAAAAACGGGAAGCTTCGATCAAGGACCTCAACAGTCTGGGACTGCCATGCTATGACATAAGGTGCAGAGAGGAAGAAAGAAATTTGGTTTAAAGAAGACCCAAACAACAGGGATTTATGGGTCAAAATGTCTTATATTTTACCTTTGTACATCAACCTACACCAGTCCTCCTCCCTCCCAATCAGCAAGCTACTGCCTTCTGTACTAACTGTAGTCTTTGGAAGTATTTGTATCTTACTCCTATACAGAGTTTACCACAATAATCTCCTACCAGTTTAATAGAGCTATGGATAGCCACAACCAGCTCTGAATCCTCCCAGCAAAAAGATGGAAAAGTACTTGGTTATTTCTACCTCGGTGTAACAGAGCAACATGAACTGGAGACAGACTCCAAACTGTGAATGTCAGGAATAAATAGGCAGCTTACAAATGGCATTGAAAATGGTCTATACTGCTGAGAGGAAAAAAGGTTTGGTTTCTTATTGTTCTGCTAGCTTTGGGTTGATTTTAAAAAAAAAAAAAAGAAAAAAAAAAAAGAGTGGCGTGTTTTGATGAGGATGATACAGAATAATGGCTTTTGAAAGTGCAGTAGCTCTTTTCTTTAAATGTTTGCATTTTAGACTGTATTTATTAGACTGGGCTTTTTTGTTTGGCTGGTTTTGCCTCACCTCGTACAATGACAAGCAGGAGTAGGTCTACCTTTGTGCAGCACGGGAAGGTGGCACTAATATGTTAACATCTGTTCACTACAGCGGAGGTACAACGACCTTGGTGTATCATCATTAATTTCCCCAAAACAAACCATCCAGAACTATTGCTAGTAGAAACAATTTGAAGAACATCAGCATATAGTCAAACTTACTTAGTCTTTGACATTGATAGAAGGGTTGTTGCTTTTCTGACTGAAACTCATCACGACCACAGAGGCAGGGCCCTTGCTTTACCTAAGTGCTGCAGAAACGTTCGGCACACTGGGGACTCTTTGACTTGCCCTGGTAAAAGGTGGAAATGAGCATCCAGACTTTAGAAAACCTTGGCTARCTTCACAGGCTTCCTTTTTAATCAGAATGCATGTGAGCATTGACAAAGAACTTTGTCTTCATTTCTGTGCCTCACAGCCTCGAAGCAGAACTGTATAAATTATGTAGGAGGCAACACRTCCCCCTGGAATACGGGCATTTATGTACATACTAGGCCGGTTCATCCACGAGTAGAAATTGGGAAAGCTGAACTGGCTACAGCCAGGCTGGTGTCTGCCACTTGAGGACCTGGCCCATGTGTTTTGTGCTGCTTCCTGTTACTGTCCCTCAAAACAACCACCATCTTTCGAACGATTCACTTAAAGGTGTTAACCGGTGATGGTATGACYGGTGTTCTCGGTAAGGGTACTGTGTTCACAGAACAGTTTACCTCGGGGGGGACCTCTGGTGGGCTAACTGCAGATCGGGTCATGTTGCCCCCACGGGCTGGGCCGCGGGTGGCCCAGACCCGCCCGCACCCCGCACGCTGGCAGCCGGCGCTGGCCGGCACCAGCAGCTTCCCGCCCTTTAAACTGCCCGCGGACCGCCGGCACCGCCCAGCTCTCGCGAGACCTGCCGCCCGCAGGCCGGCGCCTCACCCGCGGCCCGGGGGCGCAGGAGGCCCTGCGGCAGAGCGCGGTTGCCTCACGCGCCTTGCACTCCTGAGGGCACATGGCAGCTGGTGCCGCCTTCCCGCGCTCTGAACTGGTGACGTTCGGAATTTGTCGCTGCTACGGCATCTTGGCACAAGTTGCGTTTTCCAAACAGAGGCGATTCTTGTTTGTTACATGACAAACCTGAAGGAGACAAAAGATAACGGGGCGTTCCCTTGAGCGCTGCTGGTGTTCTAGTCAGCTTTACCAGATTGCCGGAGCAGCCCCAGGGGGAGAGGAGGCGAGGGCACAGGGAGGTGATTGAAATTCATTAAACTCCTGAAAGTTTCCAGAGACGTGGTCTTCCTTTGGAGCGCCGAGCCGCAGTTCGTTGTTAATGGAGTTATTGGGTTAAGTTCATCATAACGTTTGACCTCCTGTTTAGGAGCCTGATGATGTGTGAAAGCCTTGCTGCCAAAGAGGAGTGATGGTGATGCAATTTTAGGGGCTAATGATTCTGCTGACCTAATGTCCTCATACAGCTGCTTTCTATTACTGTCGCTTAACTGGGACATGGTAGGCTCAAGGGACTGACTTTCTATAATGAGCTAGCTGTGCAATTATGGCAGCTACTGCAGGACACTGGTGCTAAATCTATCTCCTTTTTTGCTTCATCATCTATTTTTATATTATTCTGGCATGATGTGGACATTCCAAAAAATTTGAGTTTATTGCTCCGAGGTGAAATGAATAGTGCTAACAGWGCTGCTGGGCTGTTGTGAGGCAGGGATGGTAAGGGAATTGTTTCATAGCTTGCTTGTCATACTGTCCTCTCGCCTCAGTGCTCTATAGCCTTACAAAAGTATTGGCACATGAAAAAAAAAATCACCATAGATCTTTTGTGTTTATATTTATATTCTAGTTAATTTCCTTCTTGCTAAGTTAAGAAAGGAAGCAGGGAGCATTAATGTAATTTTTACCAGAATCCACGGAAAAGCTGTAGTGGCTCAACAGTTTACTTGAAAATGCTTTGTTTGCCTTGAGTTTCAGATATAGTCTATTGTAGTTATGCTCTGGATTTTTCATAAGCTTCTGCTAAGTATGAAATCCTAGTTTTGGTTAACTTATGGAAATTGCAACGATTATCATAGGTTATAATGCAGCAGTATATCTGGGTATTTTGTTAAAGGTACGGATAAAGTAGGCTTAGGTTTACTTTTAAAAGGACAGCTAACAAAGTCCATACATTTTTACTGCTAACAAAAACTTTGTATTTTTTTATGGTCACCTTATTATGCACTGACATTTTCTCTCATTATGAGAGTAATGGGATTTATTCCCAATATTAAAGTGGAACCATTCGGCAAGTTCTGCCCGGTGCAGGTTTCTTTGTAAAAGTGAGTTCAAATTTCAGAGAGAAAACCATGTCATTTTCAAACTGCTTTGTAACAGACACACAAATAGACAGCATATTTCATGAAGAACATTATATATATTAGTTAAAATACATGTTTGGGGGCTTGTTTTCCATTTACTTATGTGGCAGAGTTTACTCAGATTACCCTACAGAAATTAAAAAAAAAGAAGAGAAGACATTATGACTTAAAGAGGCTTCATACATGAAGTGAATTATCCATGATAACTACTCCACATTTTGCATACTGATTTATATAGCAAATTTAATTGAAAGACCTTAAACAGTTAGCCAGTATCAACTGAGCATCACAAGTACTGTTATGAAGTAAAGGGCAGATACTTTTTTCACCAGCTGCTAAAATCATTGCCTGTATACTTACGGAGTTTCCATAAATTTGGAGTAATCTAATGCTGTTGTCCATAGCAGCAAGTAAACTGAGCAAAATTTAATTAAAGATACATATCTATGAAATATGAGTCTTGATTCCACCTGTTTTCCATTCAGCATATTCCACCCATGTATGTCTTTAATATATTGGATTTTTTTAATGGGCAGTCATGTGTGACGGCCATAGATAGAATATTATGTTTAGCATTTTGGAAGACCCAGAGAGCTGGCCCTGCAGTATATTCAAGTAACTTCTGAAATGTGCTTTCAGGAGCAAGTGCTGAAGAGGAGCATTTTACCCACACAGCTTCTGTGGGGCGGAGGACTTTGCTAGTTTTAAGTCAGGTGAGTTCCCTGCCCAGTTTGGTGTATAGCCACACAACTGCTTATTCAAGCAGAATAATTATTTGGGGATAAGGAGAGAGCGTGGAGTCATCAGGAAAATGGCCAAGGGCAGGAGGAGAATGGGATAGCTACTTGCTGCAGCAGAGCTACTTTACAATAGCATAAAACGTCTGTGGGACTGTGGCCTGAAAGACCACGCAGCCATGAATTGGCTGGCTTCAGTGCTGAGCAGTTCACTTCAGCAGCAGTCCCAGCTTTGGGCAAAACCTGAGAGCACTAATGAGCCTTAATTGCTCTGAGCAGCCCCACTTGCCCATGGCCTGTCAGCCGCAGTTGAGTTTATGAGGTTTATGCACTTCTGTGTATGTACGCGCACATGCACATACATTTCATTAGCTGGCTTAATCTACAGATGACTTTTTGAAATTAAACTTCTGCTTTTAAAAATAGTTATTTATGTTCGTTGCCCAGGTGATAGTCCATCTGAGACTACACCAAAACTTCTCTTTCCTAGAGAGTCTCAATTTGGCCACCTTGCTTACTATTGTGAAGGGAGGAGTTGCTATAAATGGACCTCTTAAAGTCTTCACAGCCAGTTTAAAAAAATATCCAAGACTTTAAATAAAAAAAAAAAAAAATAGTGTTTTAGTTTAGAGCTTTATCTGAGCATTAATCAGTACAATATTAAGAACACAAATGAAAAAAACAGCCTATGTGGGTTAACGTTTTTGGATCAAGTTCCACCTTCCTGATACTCAGCCAGTTTTGGGACCATTAAGGATTAGATTTATAACTGGACGTGCAGGGTTTCTTGGTGGTCTAAGGAACGTGGATGTAAAAGTGAATTTTACTTTGCTTTCCAGCATTGCTTTTAGAAAGCAAGAAGGAGGTGAATAAAAACTAATGAATCGTAACTGACTGCATATTTTTGTATGCTTATGATGGAGATATTTAAATGTGTTAAAAGAACAATTTAGATTTATAGCTCTATTTATCATGATTACTTCACTGAATTTAGCTAGATACATTAGAATTACATGTTTCATAGGTATAGTGCTTTAGGAAGTAAAGTATTACAATATGGCTTTGCTTATTTTTTTTACTTTTGTCAACAGTAGGAGTGTCAGATATTATTAAAGGGGTAGGCTTGTTGGTTGGTGGTTTTCTTTTTTTTTCCCTGTTCCACTGCTGTTGTTTATCACAGTGAACCAGTGATATTGCAGGTAATTGTTCACATAACGGAGTGCAGAGGTAGTGAGGAATACTTAGCATAAGGCAGTTTTCTTCGCACACCTGTCACAAAATAGCTCCAACAGCTCAAGTTCTGTTCAGTGGCATGGACTGTGAATCACAATCAGAAATATGTTCTGAATCCTGAGGATTCAGACTAGGGGTGGCTCCAGGCAAATGAAAAAGGGGGAAAACCAGTGGGCAATCAATCTTACATCTGTCCCAACCCACAGGTGAATTCACAAATTAATAAAAGGTTGCAGCACAGTGATTATCAAATTGTAATTTTTAAAACTGCCTAAGCTTAGTGAGACAAACCTTTAAAAGTATTATTTCACATTTGTTTAGATAAATGCCAAGCCATTCACAAAATCTTGTCAAATTTCTGCCCTTGATCTCCTCGTCAGTGCAAATCCTAATTAGTTACCTTGTAGGTGTGTTTACTGCAGTAGTTTCAGGACTACTTAAGCAGTGGAGGTATTGGTTAACAGTGAGAGTGACACAGTCTCTCCCAGAATTGTTTGTTGGTCAGGTATTCTACGTCTAAGAAATGAAACTTGACTCRCTGTCTCCTACTTTCCTAACTCTCATAGCAGAGTTTGAATGAAACATGAGCTGCACATTCAGCCATACGTTCCACTCATTGCTACACACAAAGTTCAGTCATACTGTATGACATGAATGATACTCGTGTTTGTCTTCTAACAGCCCTGCAAAAACATGAGAGGTGGCTTACATACATCAAAAGCTGTATTCTAATAAAATTACTTTCTAGAATATCTGTCTGTTGAAGGAAACAGCTCTCAGGTCACTTTATTAACGTCAGTGGTGGAAGAAAAAGAAATAAAACCAATTCTGTCTTGTCATTGACAATTCCAATCTTGTTAATTTTTTTCTTCTAGGTTTATATATTTTCTTCATTCTCAAAATCCTCTTTGCCTAATATTCCAGAAGAATTTCTAAAGCCCAAAGTACAGGAGATGGTTTTCTTAAGCTTTATTGTAAATGTTTATTTGCAGCATTTCTGTTTTTTTTTTTTTTAATCCTGCTTTGGCAATACGTGATGTTCACAGTTAAGCACAGAAAAGATGCTCACTGAACTGAAGGACCTTTGGTTGCAGCTCTTTCAATGAGCGTTCTTGTAACATAGCACATGTGTATGCCTTATGTGAGTTTGGAACAAGATGAGCTAAACGTGAGCAGACAGTGAAGGACTTCCATGCATTTTCTTTCCTGGACTAGGACTTAAATAACCTTTCTCTCGTTCCATAGGAACCTAGGAAGGTAGAAAGATATTAAAGGTGAAAACTGTGTTTTGTAAAATGTACAGGATTCAGGTTGATGTAAGAAGCTGAAAAAATTAAGAAGAAAATACCTTCTCTAGAAAAATGAGTAACACAGAAAAAGGGCTTCACATGTTGATGAGATGAGACAGTTCAGTGAAACGGTTACTGACTTTCAGGCAAGCGATACATGAGAATCCTGGCTCATAACGTGTCCCTTTTTTCCTGCTTTTTTTTCTTTGAGCTTTTGCACGAGGAATTTAATATATATTTAATACAAAAATGACACTAAATGAGCTTTCCAGTTTCATGTTTTGGGAGCTTTCTTCATTCAAGAATGTTTTCTTTATTTCTTTGTGGTAAGGTGCTGGCTTGAGATACATAACAAATATCAACTATTTGGATACTGTTTTAGAATGGCAAATACTGTCCTTTTAATTAATTCTGGAGAGTAGGAACTACATATGAACGCACCTCAAGATAAGACCTTTCTAAATGCTAAAAACAGTAAACATAGTTTAAAAGACTGCTCACTGTATTTGCAGTGTTATCACCGTATCTACATTTTTGTCAGTATTCATGGGATTCCTTATGTAGAATGGGAAGTTCTGAATTGAGTGCAACTTTCACGAGTAGCAAAAAAGCCCTTTTTTAAGGATGTTTTCTGTCAGTCATGTATAGCTTCTAGCACAAGAAAAATAAATTGCAGCTTCCCTGAGAAAGTGACATAAACCCATGGTTTTTTTATGTCACAGAGGGATTATTGTGAGAAAGACAGGAATCCCTCACCCAAACTGTGATTTCTCCTGATGAAATTGCTGCGTTCYTAACTAGTACATAAAATGTCAGGGGGATAGCAAGAGACAGTAAAAGAACAGCATACTTCATACAAATCATCGGTAAGAACAATAGGTTATTACAGGTAGGATGATCTACAAAGGAAGCCACCAGCCTTATAAAGCCAGATCAACTAGTTGTAACAGGCACATGGTCTATGCTCCAGTTCTTGCTCTCTGCTCCTCCCCTTGGCTTGTCCCCGCTCCCCCCCTTCTGTAACAATTAGCTTATTATCGAGACATAATTAATAGGTACTTCCTTACCCAGGATTGCCCAGTATGGGGATGAATAAATAGGTTTTGTGTCTCGGGTGACTTGGCTACAGATCTCAGTGGCTGCTCTGCTTAAGGAGCTTGATATCTGGCAATACCTTCTCAGAGGATTTAATTGAGCAATCACACTGTGACATACAGACATTTTTTGCAAAAGCCTACAGCAAAGAATGTCTTCCGAACTGCTATTCTTTGTCATACACCTTATACTACTCTTGTGTCTTCATTCACTGACTTCTCAAACATGACAGAAGATACAGCTGCTGGTCTAGAAATTACAAGTTTCAGGAACAGGGGGAGGGGAGTAGGGGTCAGGGGGAGGAAGAAATCAGTCATACAAATAGAATGGTATTTCACTGCATTAAGATACATAAACTTAAATAAAAATCTCTGTTAAAACTTAGATAATTGTCAGGTCTTCACAGACTAACAACAGTCAGCTCATTAATTTAATGAGTGTTATTTGACCTATAATATTAATGTGTTTTACTGTTTATTAATTAAATATTAGCTTGAGGAATGTCATTATTTTAAATAGAAACACTCCATCTCTGTCTCCATTTTTACAGTGATGAGTACGCTGTTAAAGATCGTAGTCCCTTTGGTATGAGGATCACTTTACAGAGTTTTCAGAAATATCTCAGGATATGTTCATATCCCTGTGTCCAGCCTGGATACAGTACAGTTTTCTCAGCTGTATAGCTAGGGCTGGTGAAGTATTTCACTAACATAACTCTGGTATGACTGCCTGGTAACCTGCCCTGCTGTACAGGTGTCAGCACGGTACTGCATTGCTCAAAATGATACTTTTCTTAGCAATGTCAATGTATTGAGTTATTTGTCATTTCATTTGATGATTTTTCATTAGTATGCTTGGCATAAGAATGTGCTACTGAAATTTGATAAAAATGTAAAGCTGGGAGGAATTGCTAATATAGAAGAGCCTGGTATGTTATCCAGGAAGAGAGAGATCGTCTAGCAGATGGAAATAAAAGTGAATTAATGTTAGTAATACCAAGTAAAAGGTCATGCTTCTAACTAGAAGGAACTAACCAGAATTCAACTACTGAACAGGGATTTATCAGACAATAACTTGGACAAGAAAGATATGGGCATAATATATCCAGTGGTCCAGTTGACCACTGGATGACTATAAAGCAACAGGAAGATATAGCTGTATAAAAGAGAAATACAGTCTTTGGACATATAAGGTGAATTATTAAAATAGAAGAGTATTTAATTATATTGCAAGGCATTAGTGTGTCCTTGGTTGGAATAGTCATATTGTTCAGTTATATTCACATTACTTACATAGTTGATAGAGGTAGGCACCTCAGAAAGATGGTTTAGAGCAGGATTTATGAGAGCTTCAGGAAACTCCACTCCAAATTCTGGTGTTTTAAGTTAAGCTAGGTTTTGGGGCCGGTCTTGTTGGATATCTTTATCAATGATCTGGATGAGGGGATTGAGTGCTCCCTCAGTAAGTTTGCAGACGACACCAAGTTGGGCGGGAGTGTCGATCTGCTCGAGGGTAGGAAGGCTCTGCAGAGGGACCTGGACAGGCTGGATCGATGGGCTGAGGCCAACTGCATGAGGTTCAACAAGGCCAAGTGCCGGGTCCTGCACTTTGGCCACAACAACCCCATGCAACGCTACAGGCTGGGGGAAGAGTGGCTGGAAAGCTGCCTGTCGGAAAAGGACCTGGGGGTGCTGGTTGACAGCCGGCTGAATATGAGCCGGCAGTGTGCCCAGGTGGCCAAGAAGGCCAAYGGCATCCTGGCCTGTATCAGAAATAGTGTGGCCAGCAGGAGTAGGGAAGTGATCGTGCCCCTGTACTCGGTGCTGGTGAGGCCCCACCTCGAATACTGTGTTCAGTTTTGGGCCCCTCACTACAAGAAGGACATTGAGGTGCTGGAGCGTGTCCAGAGGAGGGCAACGAAGCTGGTGAAGGGTCTGGAGAACAAGTCTTACGAGGAGCGGCTGAGGGAACTGGGACTGTTTAGTCTGGAGGAAAGGAGGCTGAGGGGAGACCTTATCGCCCTCTACAACTCCCTGAAAGGAGGTTGCAGCGAGGTGGGTGTTGGTCTCTTCTGCCAAGCAACTAGCGATAGGACGAGAGGAAATGGCCTCAAGTTGTGCCAGGGGAGGTTTAGATTGGACATTAGGAAAAATTTCTTTACTGAAAGAGTGGTTAAGCATTGGAACAGGCTGCCCAGGGAAGTGGTGGAGTCACCATCCCTGGAAGTATTTAAAAGACGTGTAGATGAGGCGCTTAGGGACGTGGTTTAGTGGGCATGGTGGTGTTGGGTTGACGGTTGGACTTGATGATCTTAGAGGTCTTTTCCAACCTTAATGATTCTATGATTCTGTATCCTCTACAATATATGTTTTTAGTCATTTGCTTCCAGGAAAGATGTGTTTAAATTGGAGTAAGTAGTGTGTAGCTCTACTGAGTTTATCAGTAGAAAGACCTCGTTGTGAGGGGACACCCAACAGAGTGGCATGTGAAGCCGAATGGAGTGATAGCAGAGAATGGATGTGATGACTTTCAGTAAGGTTTGTGTTGGAAAGCAAAAATAACTGCTAATGCTAAAGAATCTTCATGAAGAGGAATAACCAAAAAAAGGTGATAGGTTGTTTGTAAATAAATGGAATTTAAATAAGGCAACTTCTGCTTGTGTGAGAGAAATTCTCGAACAGCCTTCAAAAATCTTATTAGTGACACAAGATACACATTTCAAATGGAGCTGAATCCGTTTTTGAATCAGGTTAAATTAAATAACTTTGTGATTGCAGGTACCTTGTTGTGATGTGACAGGAGTTCATTTCCATTCCTAAATTTGTTTGAAATCAGTTTTTGATGAATCCACAGATGTCTTCCATTGAGCAGCAGCTTTGCACACAAATTGTCTTTTTCGCTCTACAGGCTGAGCTCTGTTCAATAATCTCTGTGCTCTCCTTCCGCTCCCCTCAAACTGAGTCATGGTCGGTCACTCCCTCTCCTACTCCCAAAAGCTGGGGAGACTTGGTGCTATCTTTGAAAAGTGATTATTAACACTCATATAAAGAAAGATCTATTCTCATGTAGGCAGAATTATAGCTAGGTGTCAGTCTTAAATTTCGGAGGAGATTATTAAGGGTTTTTCGACCTAGTAAAGTTGTGATGATATTGTGACATAAACAAAAATCTTTGTTAGAACTTCTACAAACACCGTTTAACAGCCTCCACCRTCTAATAACAGCTTACTAACTTCGTGTGTGTTACTTGACCTGTATATCTATGTCTATTTAAAGTATCTGAGTTAAAGTTACTTTAATATAAATGACAATTATGTCTGTATTGCCTGAACTAGATTTTGTGCAAGTTTGTGATAGTAGTTGAATGAGTTACGGTTTGGTGTCTAAAGCTAGAGGGATATAAAGTTCAATTTAATTCCTCGACTGGCAGAGAGAGAAACAGTGGCTGCAGTTCCAGGGCTGTTCAGGAGACAAGTATGTTTGTGCTAAGCACAGCCTTGGTTGCTGTAAGTCAGAACTGGAACTGGGCCCAACGTCCTCCCACAGGGGCCCCTGCAGCCCCCCTGCTGCCGAAACCCGGGCACCTGCACCCAATACAGTATGTCACCAGTGAGAAGAAGCTGGTGAACGCTTCTTTGTCACAGTCTACATGGAATGTGTTCTTCAAACTCTGTTGCTTCTAGCACCACAAAACTAAGCTGGCTTGTTTTCAAAGCATATCCTGGTAATGGTCTTGATGTGTTAGAATAGCTTATAGTTGCATTACTCTTCATTTCTGTTCAGAAACAAATTAAAAATTAGTAAAAATATAAAAATATTTTTCCAGTTCTGTTTTGGTATGTTTCCTGAATTTTTACCCGATATTCCTGAATATTACTGTACTCTTAATTTATACCTGTTTTTGCCTTCTGATGTGCACGAGAGGTGAATAGTCTCCTCACAGCGTGAAAGACAGTTCTCTTCAGTTCTGTTCCCTCAAGCCATAACAACCAATTGATGTCAGTTATCTCAAAAGCAAATTAATCCCGCTCCTGTTTTGTTGAATCAATACTAATGCATTTTTCCTGTAATTTTCAGGTTTTGACAACGCTGGCTGCCAGCAAAGCTGAGGTAGGAAATCCTGTCTTACACTGGTGGAATGTTAAATAGCTGTCTGTGGTTTTGATAGTGGGGCTAGCTTTCTTACAGTTTTGGGGTGAAAATTTAAGAGAATTCACTACAGSACTTGTGCTGCTTCTAGTGTTTAATGAGCCAATCTTTGGAATTCTTGTCTTGTTATAACAATTTTTAAGCTGATAAAGTCCTCCTAGGAAAGTTTTATCATTATGTAGGTCTTTCTGAAGATTTCCATGGCTTTGAAACCACATAGTTCAGAGCTTTGTTACGCATGTGTTATAATTTCCCATCAACAGAAGGTGGCTATCTGACCTTTTCCCTGTGCCTTTCAATTTTTCTACTTTGCTTCACAGCAAAGAAGGGGT
Organism: Phoebastria nigripes; assembly: GCA_035582835.1. Lineage (NCBI taxonomy): Eukaryota > Metazoa > Chordata > Aves > Procellariiformes > Diomedeidae > Phoebastria > Phoebastria nigripes. The sequence continues at coordinate 2,070,898 of JAYKAV010002932.1, forward strand.
TATATCTGCTCCAAAGTTGGTTCTGGTGGTTGGCATGCATTCCTTCCAAGTCACCATCTAGCTTGTCTCACTTACCTGGTACCATATGACATGAACTGTTTGAACACACTGGGACATGAGAGAGAAGTTTAGTTTTATGACAGAATGCTACTAGCTGAATTCTTGTTAAATTCTGAAATGACATTAACTGTGTTGTGTGTTGCCTACATTGGATGCTTGATATTGCTATACTTTAGATTGATCATTTTGGATTCGCATTTATTTTGTCAGCTTTTCTATTCATGCGTGAAGACTTTGCATGGTCTTAATGGGTCTAACTCTATCCTTAGAGGTGAAAATATTATGATTATTGGAGTATATGTTGAATAACTGATTGCTAAAGCAAAAATGGCAGTCCTTTGTGACCACTAACTTGTGTTATACTGCATTTATCTCTTTTGAACACTGATGTTGAATAAGTCACTGCACTTTTAATAACTGACAGATATTTTTATTCAGTGCACAGTTACTGACTCATTTAAATATAATGTCAATTGGAAGCTCAGAGTGTTTCTATATGAAACAGGTCTCAGACTCACAGAAGTGAATTTGTGATGTACTCCAAAGCTAATGTTTAACTATAACAAAATGTCTAGGTGACTGTAGCTGCTGTAGTCAGATAAATTTTTAATACGAGCCTTTGGTAAATTAAATTGCATTATTAAAGAGACTAGATAAACCATGCTAGTTACTTTAAAGAACAAGGACACAAGTTCACTTGCATACTGTAAAAGAATGATATAATTAATTTTTATTTAGATTATGACTGTAATATTAGTGTTCAATTTTGCTGGTCTGATTCAATTGCATACTTGGCTTGTCTCAGAGAGTTTCGGGAGTAGGATTTGTACCTGATTTTTCACTGTTGCACTATTTTAAATGCCTGTTGCTCTTACATCAATAGAGTCCACTAATAAATAGTCACTTTCATTTTCTTCTTGTGTAATGGGATTTTTGGGGGCTTAGATTTGTCACCGTACAGGTACTACTATCAATTTTGCTCCCTTTTAAAGTCTGTTTTCTCATTTATTTGTAAAGTGTTCCCATATAGTTTTCTCTTTTGTGTGTGTAAAATTCTAGGAATATTACAAGTTTCTGAGTTGCTCAGTTGTGTTGCTTTGCTTGTTAGTACTTTCACCGTTTGAAAACCTTAAGAGAGTTAACACATTTGGTTGTTCTTTAAAAAAGCTTATCAACTGGCCTTTGTGCTTCAGCCCATGGACCAGCTGACTTAGTAGGCACAAATCTGTATGTAAGAGGTTATCATTAGATGCTGTTTCTCCCATTCGTGAAAGTACTCAGAAGAAATGCCGAAGTTCCCCAATATAGGGAAAATCCTAATTGAAGGTAGAGGATAATTAAGTGCTTTCCTGAATCAGGGCAGCAGTGTTCTTTATAAATAGTCGTACTGAATTCAGTAGAATAACTCACAAGAATAACAACTGAAAAGAATAATAAGCATGCAGAACTGGTTGCTGAGTTTTTGAATTGAGACAGTTTTCAACTTGAGGGAAATGGCTCCTTTGACATAATGTCAAACTTCCCAAGATTTCTTCCTAGGACCTACATAGTGCACTGTATATTAGGCATAACATCATACGGTTTTGGTGTATTTTGAGGCTAACACGCCTTAACTAACTGTTTGCGTGGATGACATATAAGGCATTTCCTCACGTTTGAGAATAGTGGCCTCATGTTTTGCCTGATTTTTTTTGTTTGTTTTGTTTTGTTTGTTTTACTCTTTGGTCTTCATGAACAGTTCTGACAAAGATACAAGCCAAAATAACCTCGTTCTGGCTTACCTTTGTGTCACGTCTTAACTCATTTGAGCTCCTCAGTTCTTTGCTACTGTATAGTGCTTGTGTCGCAAGATCTCTAGTTTGCTTTTGCAAAAAAAGTACATATGTTTGCTTTCCAAAATCTTTTATTAGAACTGCTATTTGGTTGTCCTTGAACTGTTGATCCAAGTAGTCTTGAAATTTGATATTCCTCTTTTTCTTCTTATTTGGCATAGCTGTGTTCCCTTACTGAATTTTGTGTGAAGTCTGAATGAAAACTTAGCATGTTTCTGTTACTGCTGAATGTTTTAGGAAGATACAAGCAAGTTGTTTTTTTTCCCAAATGCTGTTTGCCACATACCAACTGTAGAGAAACAAGTACATCTAGAAGAAGCTGTCAAGTAATCCAAAGACCTTTCTTCCATCTTTTAACACAAAGGGGCAACAAATAGTGACAGAGTCAAAGCTGTAGGCAGCGAAGCCTTCATGAATAATTGCCAAATCTGCCTCCACTGTGTCTTTTAGTGTCATAGTCTTGTAAATATGCAAGTTAGAAGCATCTTAAAAAAGAATAACTTGTGCATATGTAGTCAAATATGAAGGCTTTTTATCACAAATTATTCTCGTCTCTTGCACAATAAAACACACAACGGATCATGTTAATGTCGTTACAAAATGGGCCTGAGAACAGTCTCAAATACAGCTATACACTGTATAAATTGCCATAATATACACAATACTTCATAATAAAATTTTCATGTAATTCCCTGAAACAACACAGTTTGAGGAATGACTTTTTTCAGGTTTGCTAACTTTAACTAATACAGGTATATGGCAGTCTAGTCCTTTTATTGCTTCTTTGAATGTACATTTGTCCCCTTCAAAAGACATCTCATTCAGTAAACTATGTGACTTCTTTTTCTAGAGTGTCCTTCTTTCTAATTAGCTGTTAGTATAAATAATCTTTACGTTGGGGAAAGCATCATTTCTTTTCCGCTTTCTGAAACAAAAATTGTTACCAAAATAGAGAACAGAAAGCTGCTTACCATTCCTGTTTTCCTCCCCAACATTTGAATAAATGATACAGTGAAGTTCAAGGCCGCCTTCTTGTGAGAAGTTAGAGGTCATGCCTGATCGAAATACAAGTTTAGTATAACTGTGTGTAAGCTCTCTGCCTGCTTTTATGTGAGTAATGTCAAGGCAGCCTTTTGTTACTCTCATAAAGAAAAGACTGCCAATAAGTCTCAATAAAACTGGAAATCAAAATCAGCTCAAAGCCAAGGAGGTTATTAAATCAGAGTTTAAGGAAAACCTCAGAATAGTAAGCAGAATATGGCTCTAGCGATAACAAACCTGTGACTGATTTATACTGCAATCCATAAGGTCCTTGATTATCAGGAAATGTCATTGTTAAGCCCCCCACTTTCCTTACATGGAAGGAATAGGTCAGGCCTGGTGAGTAGCATGTTTCTGAAAAGGCCAATAAATGTATGACACTTCAGTCGCCCTTTTGCTGCTCTGTGTGTGGGGTGGAGAGTGGAGAAAAATCCTCTGACAGGACAATTGTTTCATTTATTTTTTGTTTGTAAAATGTTTATGAAAAATCATGTATGCTTGTGGTGGTGTGGAAAGATGTTTGCGTGAATAATGTGAGAGATGCATATGCAAGGTGCCTTAAGCAGATAGGGTCTGAAAGCCATTCAGAGCATTTGTGCTTGCTGATATTATTGTCTGTTTGCATTACACTAATGCCTAGAGGCCCCAGTTGGAATCCTAGTCTTTCAGGTTGTGTACAGGCATGTGTTACACAGTCAGTATTTCAAAGGTCTTACGCACTTACGTAGATAATACATAAAATGGCTAGAGTGAAATGAAGAAAGTCATGTAGCAGGTCGGTAGCAGAACCGTGGGGTTTCATTGCCAGCAGGACCATACTATCTGTTTTTCCTAGTTTTAATGCCAAAGTGAACTAATTAATTTTTGAAAAGGAGTCAGTAAAAAAGTGTGTGTAAACAGATAGCAGAACTTTCTAAGAAAATATGCATCTACCAATATTGTTCTACTATTATTGTTTTGATAGTTTGCAGTGCGCTCTGTTCCTGGTAGACTTATAATTCTTTTTGCTAGTATATGAGTAATTTTTAAATCCTGTTGGCCGTCTGATTTATTTCTATGGGAAAACCTACGATATCAATGGAAGCTTTATTTGGGGAAACATGAATACTTGGTTGGATGCTCTTAGGATAAATTGCAGGTGTTGTATTAAAAATCCATGGTAGATAAAAACATGTCATTCAGTCTTCCTAGCCTGCGTGTCCTACTTTATTCTCCGACGGACACTTAACATGCAAGGACCTAGTCTGCCATCACCCCAGGGGTAGGTATGTGCTCGGGACAGAAGACATTGCCATATCTGTTTTCAGATTGTTTTTTCAGAATGAATGAATGGATTATAGCCTCTCCCTTTTCTGATGCATCAACTCTTTGCATCAGCCGAGGCATGTGATTGAACCTATGCATTGGTAATCCTATACAGCTGTATATTCCCTCTTCAGTAAAAGAGGAATGAGGCATTGAGTGATCAATCATGATGACTGATAAAGAATTTGCTATTAGTATTTTTTAATGTTCATATCTTTCATCTGTTTAGAGCAAGAAAATATTTGCATTTTAAAGAGCAGTAGCAATTTCTATACAAGTGTAGCCTAATGCTTTCCGTATAGTCATAATGATCATTATTTTAAGGATTTTACCATCTCTATAGTTTGTAGCAGGACTTTAGAATTTATCAAGAGGATAATTATTACAAAGATGCTCCTTTTTGCTTGATCYGTTGAAATCCTTTCAAATTTGACTGAGTCATAAGCTGTCGTAAATTGTGTATAAATAGGTATCACTAGTTTAAAAAAAAGATAATTGCAATCAATTGATAATTGTTTCTCATATTACTACTAAGAACATTCATAATTTTAAGTGTAAATTCAAGAATTACGTGTCAAAGTAATTTTTACTTGTGAAGTTTTTAGAACTGAACGGTTATAACTGTGCAGAAGTTGTTATTTTGATGTTTACCCATAAGTAACTTCCGCTGAAAAGTATTTTACAAGCACGTAAGCTGAGTAAGGGTCTGAACTCCCACTGAAAGGTGGCTACGGGTAATTCAGTGTCACATACAAATCCTGCTGAGCTCCTACCTGAGTCTTCAGATACCTAATAAACTCTTGATTGTCAGTGACGGGAACTCCCAGCTGTAGCAATTATCTTGACAAGTTAATATGGACATTCCAAATGTGGCAGAAAAGAAATTCATAGCAGTGCATGCCTGGTAGGTGACCTTTGAACGTGATTTGAGTGCATCCCCCTCTGAATGCTTAAAATACCTGCCTTCATTAGTATTTGCTAGATTCCTCTCCAACTTTTATTCTCAACAGCAGAATCCTGGCTACCTTTAATAGTTTAGAGGTTTAACCACATTTAGTTACGTATATATGCATAAAAACGATACAAAATGGATGGGAAGGAATTATAGGAAGTTTTCATCCATTTTTCACTTGAGTATGAATTTATAGGATCGTGCTCCTTCAATATGAAATCCTCTACAGTAATTCTAAGCTGTGCAGTGTGAGAGGCTTGCTGTAGCTGCTACTGTAAAGTCTAATTTGCTGCATAAAATATGAGAGCTGTAGTGAAATATGAGCCTGGAGAGCAACTCTTTTGATCTTGAGTAGTCAAAAGGTTGGCATATATAATGCTATGAAAATAAATGATGTCAAAACTGTGGGATATAATTTATGGTTTGGGGACTACTTTACTCATAGAAGCAGAAGGTACTAGCATTGAAAAGCAAATAGTTCAACATAAGATAATGAATGGAAATTACAAACTTTCATAAAAAACCAAATATGTTAAATCTTGCAATACATCACTTTAGACATAACCAGTTGACTAATTTACTGATTATAGTTTATTAAAAAGAGCGTTTATAAAAGATATGATTGGAACTTTAGCCTTCGCTTTGTATTTCGTTAAATAAGTAATAGGCATTAGCTGTCATCCAGTTTGGCAAAGACTTGGTCACATAAATTTTCTTTAGTCAGTTCTAGTGACAAAAGCTTGGCTCTGTAAGCTCTTAAAAATGAGCTTTTTTTCCAGCTGTCCCAGTACAGTCTGAGGTGTACCCAAGTGCTTCATGGTGCTTCTAGGAGAGTGATTGCAAAACAAGATCATAATATTTGTTGACTAAAATCTTTATCATTACTATGCCGTGCAGATTCTTATGTGTGGCTCTGGTGGCTGAGACTCCATAGCCTACACAGGTTTCAGACTAGGATTTTTTTCTTTTTTTAATGTGTGTACGAAAAATGGTCCATGGACTAAGTCAGTTACCTAAATTTGCTTCATTTAAAGATGCGCAATCTTCCCTAATAAAGTCTCTATCTCTGGAAACAGTCCTTTAATTGTCTGTTTAGATTTTTTTTTTTTTTTTTTTTTTTTAAGAGCCTCTATCTTTCTTTTGAGGTCCACTTTTTTAAGTTTTCCTAGGCTTCTCTCTTGTCCTTTTGTCCACTTAAATTCTGCTCAGTCCCCTTGGTCGGGACTCTAAAGCTGTTTATGGAAAACGGTGTGACGTAAGTCTGGCTCTTTGTTCGGACTGGCTTTCATTGTACTTTGGAGAGTGTGCTATTAAAGGGGAAGTGTTCTTATCCAGATCTACACAACTTCTGACAAGGCTGTTTAGATTAAATATAGACCAGTAAGTCTGAAATTGAAGTTTTTCTCCAAGGATCTAGAGATTGCACCCTCTTCCCGGAAAACCCCCAAAAACCAACCAAAACTACCCTACCACCTCCAAAAAAACCAAGAATCTGATTGGACAGGACTCTTGCAGAGGTATCTGAAGATAATTAGATTTAATGAAATACTGACAACTGTGAACCATCATGTACGTCTTTTCTGTGCGTGTGTGTGTGTATATATATATATACACACACACGTTTTTATGACTATGTGGCTCCAGAATATGTTTCAGCAATGTGCATCAGTAATTTGATGGCAACAGAAAAGAATATAAACTATTCTCACTAAAGGGTTAGTATTGCCTTGAAAGTGCACTGTTTTATTGTTTCTGTTTCTTAGTTTACTTCTATGTCTTCTTGCTAAATGTTGTAAGTTTTCACTGTGTATAGGAGAATCTTAACATGTTTTGATAAAGATTTTAAAGGTGCTGTATTAATCACACTTTTCTCAGTCCTTTTGTTGTGAATTTCAAGAGTATCATACTGTCAGAACTGTAGATGTGCCATATTGATCTTGATGATTAAATCAGCCAAAGGAAACTTGATTTCTAAGGGAAAACTTAATATTCTCAAAGCCCGAATGTCTCCTAAATATTTATAGGCTACAAAAGTTGATCAAGTACCTTTGTTCTCTGATTATTACAGTGAACGGTGACACTTAGTTCAGATTCCCATCATATTAATGTGATGTAGTAATATATAAATTCATGTGTATGTGTTTTCAATCATATGAATACGCAGAGGTAACTTTTTTTTTCTATCTTGGCAAGGCAAGAAGATAAATAGGTGAAAATGTGTATGTGTTTGAGCGATAAAGTTGGTTTAATGATTCTTGGGGAAAAATTTCCTGTGGTACATACAGTAGTGACTTGATTGAACAGGACAGAATCATGCAGTTCAATTAATGTGCAAATACGTGTTCACTGAACTTTCATTCCATTTATCACATGGACATGGAAATAGGGTCATTTTTTATCTCTGTATTATGTATATGACATCTTAGTTTGCTTCTTGCATGTTGCTATGGGAAAAATAGCAATGTGGCACACCACAGGCGAAAAGAATTGGAGATAAATTCCTCAGCTGTCACAAACATCTTTAAGTAGATCTTTGTTTGAAGATAAACCTCTTCCTTCTGCAAGGATTAACATTAAGAAGGCTTTTGCATGCTCTTTCTATTAAAATTGTATACATCTCTTGGCCATATGCTGTGAAAAATCATTGGCAACAATTGTCATGTTTATGAAGTACATAGTTAGCAAAGAAAGTGCAATCACAGAAAAAACTCAAAAGGAATTTTTAGTTGAAAATGCATTAGTATTCACCATTGGTTATTTAAAATAAGAAGCCACCCATTTCAAAGTAAGTTTTTTCTGATGCTTATAAAGGTTTTCTTCCATCCTCAGGCCTAGTGAAATTTGTTTGGGGACCATTCTTTTTCTTTTGACTAATTATTCTAAATCGGGTTATCAAGGGAACAGTTGGTTATTCAGTTTATACACTGAAAACCTACACTGGAAATATTGGAAAGTATAGTGAATAAAGTTGTTTTTTCTTTTCTTTCATTTCTATAATTGGGAAAAAAAGTTTGCTTTTGTCTTGATATTGAACAAAAATCATTCATAACAGCAGGGGAAAAAAGATGGAATTTCGTAAGTACAATGTAAAATAATGTGATAAAAACATTCCTTTCCTAGGTACCTATAATAATATAGAAATGTGGTTAAAATTTTCGTTGTTCTATTTCATTGGTAGTCTAAAGTGAAGACCTTTTGGCTGATAAAGGGCAGCTGTATAAATTAAAGACTAGCTGAATTCCACGTGGAATTGTAATCTTTGCAGGTAAAGCTTATAACCTTTAAACAAACCACAGGCCAAGTTCTCTGCTTTGTAAATTGGCAGAGCTTCATAAACTTTAATGGAGCTGTGCCTTAATGGAACTGTGCCAGTTTTTAAGAGCAGTGAATGCGGTCTTAATTTAGGTAGAAGGTGGCAGAAGCTTAGGAATATAAAGAAGAGTCTAAATTGTTAATTATCAGTCCGCACACCTCACTGTTAAACAGGAAGAAGTCCCATTGGCTTGGGGACTGCAATGTCTGGTCAAAAAAGATATTTTTTCAGCAGTTATTTAGTTCAACAACTTAATGCTTTTAATTAATGTAATAGAATGAATCACTGCAATGTAGCCCTCTCTGGTTTTGGTCTTTTCTTCAGTCAGCTAGTTTTCTACCTTAAAAGTGCCAAGAGCTTTCAGTCTGAAGCACGGCTAAGCACCTATCAATGTATTACGGTCAACTTGGGTTAATACTTAACACCTGTTTAAAGTATTAAATGTGATCAGTTTTCTCATTTACTGCCTGTGAGCTGAGGTTAACGTAGTAGTGATGCCTTCTAGGTGCATGCACATATGCAAACAGAAACATTATCAGTATACTCTTTTTCTTCGTACGGGTAAAAGATGCAGGTCTACTAATATTTGAAGTAAGGCAGTACTTGATGATATGTAAAGAAATAAGCCTGTCGAATCAGTGAAAGCGTAAGTCATATTTTAACAAAGGCACTAGACTAGTAGCACTAAAGTGACTGCATAAGACGTTATTAAAAACTATATTATGTAAAAATGCAGAAAAGACCATATTTCTTATTAATTAAGCCTTGTACTGCTACGTAACATTGTGCATGAAATGGGCAAAACAGATATTCTGGCAAAAGTTTATGAACAAAATGTAAGTAGTTTGGAGAAAACAAAAAACCCCACTAAAGTGCAAAAGTAATGTAGTTTTCCATCAGTGCAAAAACATTGATTGCAGAAGTTATAGAGTATTACGGTTTTATGTTTAGGGGAAATAATGGGTTTGTATAAGGTTTTACGTAAGTTAATTCACAAGTAAAGCAATTATGAGCCAAACAGCATTTTGTTTGGGGACTTCTCTTCTTTAGTAGGAGGCTTTGGAAAGGTGCTGCTGACCATTCACATTGTACATCTTAAACAAAAAGCTCTGCTTACTAGCAATACTTGCTGCAAAGGTGAATAGCCAGACTTACGAGGTGTTGTTTGGGGGAAGCGTGTGTTTTGTTTTGTTTTGTTTCGGTTTTTTTTTTCTTTTGACTGAAGTATTAAAATTGTTTGCTTTCCCATTCATGTTTGACTAGCCACTACCCATGTTTCCTGCCCTCCTGTAAAAACATGGGGTTTGAGGCAATCTAAAACTGGAGTGGCTGTTTGGAGAAATGCTTATATTGCTATAATAGAGGCAAGGAAAATAAAGTGCTGTTCTCTGGCTCCTGCTTTTCATAAGGTAAGATACTGGGAAGATGAACAGTAGTACCTGTATTGGTGTACCTGTGGTGCAGGTACCTGCGGTGTACCTGCTTCAGGGAGAACGGGAGAGAGAAACTCCTGCCCAGTCTTTCAAAGGTGAGGAAAATAGATGAATAGACTTGGGAGAGAGACTGTCATGTCATAGGGAAGTGGGGAAGCTGAGCAAGTAATGGGTGAAGTATACTCCTTCCTTCTCCTCAGTAATGACAATTTTGAAGGGTCAACAAGGCATAGCCAAAAAATTTCCTCTTCTACCCATTTAATCTTGAGTTTTCTCAGATGGCATAATTAAAAGATTTCTGTTGCGGGTGAAGCAACTGTGTGCTTTGGGATACGGAGGAAGATCTGCATCTTTCACCTTATAAAAGGGCAGATGACAGAGGGCAGCCCAGGGTATGTATTAGCCTGTTGAGGCACTTTTTTTTTCCCCAGCAGTTCCACATTTCTTTGCCATTGAAACAGGAGTCCAGTTTCTGGTCTGCTAAAGAGTTTCCAATCACCTGTAGTCTGAAAGTGGTTTATTCACATTGTGATGAATTATTTGCAGAATGACTAAAGTGTTTTCCTAGCCAAAGGATACTGTCTGTTTGATTGGGAGTTTATGATTATGAGACTATGCTAAGGTCTTCAGAATCATCTTTACAGGGTTTCCATAACAGAACAGACTAACTCACAGCAGTTGGTTTGAAAATTAATCTTCCTTGCTGTATCTCATTTTCTTCTTCCTTAGTGCCCTTTATCCCCAAAGGACACGGTGAATGTTGTAGTGTATAGGATTTGAAGAAATTCAGAGTAGATTCCAAATCATCTAGAGAAGCTCATTGAGTTCAATCTTTTAAACTTGATTACTTTTTTCTGCAGACTTTACATTCTTAGATTTCAAACATAACAAGAGAATTTCTTTCCTGCTCTGGATTCAGTGAATGTTTATGCTGTAACTTCTCTGGGGAGGCAAAGTAGCTCACAGCTGAACAGCTCTTCACATACAGCATGATTTTTGAAAAAATGGAATTGAAAACAACATAGTATTTGAGCTCTAGACGATTTATTCTGGCAAATAACAGAAGGGCATCTACAGATAAACATAGATGATTAGGTGTTGGTAAAGCCACCAATTGTCAAGAGACCAGAAGAATGTTCTAGGAGGAAAAATCTGTGATGTTTAATGAATTATGATGCATCACTACAAAACCTGCATTACAAAACAGCTTTCTAAATCAACACCAAGAATGTACTTAATTTATAAAGTCAGTGTTCTAAGAACTGTATTATGTTCATTAGTTTAGTTTGTCTTGCATTGACTTAACCCAAGAAGCCAACTTAATACTGTTTATAAGTTAGTTTTGAAGCCTACTTTTCAGAAGAGAATCATAGTAGCAGATTAAGGCCTAGACTAATATTAACAGAAAGCCAAACCAAACAGGCAAACTAATTTAATCCTGTCTCTGTTAAACTTTTAATAAACACTTTATTCATTGCTATATGGATGATATATTCAATTATGATTCTCTACTGCTCAGTACAATATTTTAGGAGAGACATTACAGAAAACTCAAGAAGAGTTAGAATGGCAGTAACAAGTATTTTTGAATGTGGTTGTAACTGGCAGAAAGTTAGGTTTATGGCTCTTTACTGAATAATTTAAATACCAAATTAAAGGAGTCATATAAAGTAGTCAAATGTGTCTCTTCTAATAATTATAAGTGCATTATGGTAGAGCGAATGTGAAAGTTTAGCAACCATATGAGCCACTAATTGAGCTTCTTCTCCCACAGGTGATTTGGTACTTAATTCCTTATCACTCATAGCTAGTCTCACTGAGATACTCTGCTATAAATAGTAGGTGGCTTCACATTAGCTTCTAGATTGCAAAACTGCATCTAAAATCCCTCTGATCTCTTAATCTCTATACTGTCCATATAGAGACTGGCAATTTTCTGGGTTTTTTTTCTGACCATATAATCCTTCACTAGAAAACACTAAGCTGTCAAAACAAAAACTGTTTGTTGAAAAGACTGGTAAAATGTTGGTATATTTTCCATTTAAAAAAAAAAAAAAAAAAAAGTTGTAGAATTGTCAGAAAAAGAATATTGTGACCCAGTCCAAAATTCTCTTTGGTTCTGGCATACTTTCTGGTTTTTTTGTTTGATTGGGGCTGAAGAATGGAAGATGTTTTGTCACAAAAATTACAAAGAATTCCAGTCTTAATAGTAGAGAACATATGGTCAGTGGCTTGATACCTGTTATGCTGGTACTGAAATGCCATCAAGTATGTTATCCGAGGGCACTCTGTTAGACTTTTCTGTTTCTGGATAAGATGGTCCAATTTTCCTTTTGTATTTGCAAATGATCACTTTGTATTTTTTCCAATTCTAACAGTTACGATTTTTTTAAAAAGGAGACTTACAGAGTAGTAATTTGAATTTAAGGCGTGGATTCATTTTCAAAGTAGGTGCGGTTGTTCTCATGTAGACATGTATGTGAACTTTTTTGAAGGTTTCTCAAGGTGGAAATTGCCATGCATGGATAACACTAGAAAACTGTAATATTACAAAGTATTTTAAGCAATTAATCAACCACTCTGTGGCCCCAATTACAGAAACAAAACTTTGAACAGTCAGCTGAATTTTACTCCCTGGATTTTCTGTTTTCATTTTCTTGAGCAGGGAGTCTTCAGATTGTGTTTCTGTTCCTGCAGAGCACAGCCTGTGTTTTAGTTTTGTTTTGTTTTGTTTTTATAAAGACCCCAAATTCAGCTATGTAAGTGTCCACATCCAGTTAATGGCAAAAATTTAATAACAGGCTTCACAATATTTCACCCGTATGTGCTCAATGTTCTACTTCTACCCTCCTAACTGACATCCATATACCAGAGTTGCATCAGAGGCGCATGCTCTTGAGCAGGACTGATGATGTGGAAAATTGAAGTATTTGTTTTATGTCACCAAACTCTTTAAAAATGAAAAATAATGAAAAAAAATCCCTTCTTCCTTTTCTAAAATGTTGTAAAGTGAAGACATATGATTGCATTTTGATGAAAAGTAATTACAAGTAACCTTAATTAGCCCTTGATCCCATGAGTTTAGAGGAATGCTCTATTTAACATGAACTAATATGAAAAATGAATATTTCCTGAATATTTCCATAATGAACAAGAATGTTTTTTTCCTTCATGCTTTCCTAGTGTTTAAAAGTAAAGAACTCTGAAACAATAAATCAAATTTAGAATGCCCAGAAGAAAAACACAGGAGCCACTAGGAACCTTATTGTCATCATTCCCATAACTGATTTTAAACATTGGATTTTCATACATAGGTAACCATTTACTTTCTACATGAGTTGCTGTGATAAGAATTTATTACAGGACCTCAGGGAAATGTTGTTACACCTATTAAAAAAAAGTTACCATTAATTTTGTGGAATTAGAACATCGATTTAATTTGGCCTCCTTTAATTGATGTTAGGTAGCTTGGGAACTGATGTCCTCACTTTGTAAATGCACTTAATCACTTCTTGCTACAAAACCTTGAACATAATTTTTCCAATCAGAGCTGACAGTTGTAGGGTTAAAGCTCAAAGCTAATAAATTCGCATGGACTAGATACTGTACTACCTGCTCTCTTTCTTCAAAAATATTTATATTGCAAAGCAAGTCTGAATAATTTTAATTAGATAATCTCACTAAGTGTTCTTTTTCTAAATAAATTTTATTTGCTCATGTTAGCACAGTAATTAAATTTGGTGATGTTTTTCTTCATGGGAAAAAATACTCCCCTGCTTGTATGGTTGTCAGCTGGCATACTGTAGAACATAGTTAAATATATGGTCAGAGTGCCTGGAATTAAGTGGCACTTTGATTGTCATTTCTGAAGGCAGAGAGGTTTTAGCAGCATGTGGACAAAGACACTGTCAGGTTAAAAGTCATGCAGTTCACAGAAGCAAACGTCAACGTGCTCAGGTTAATGATGGCACTTTAAATGAATGATATGGAAATAATTACTTTAAAAATTAGTCTGCTTATTCTCATTTGTGGTATTTCTTCAACATTTCACACTACGTTTGGAGAATAAAAATAGATTTGCGAGTGAGGTGTTTTAATGACTTATTCCTGATGAATAATCATTGCTACAATCATAGTTTTCCCTGGAGATCATGGCCCAAATAAGAATGAGATGTTGGTTGGGGGAAGAAATAAGAACTCCAGAAGTCCTTTTACTATAGAATACCACTTTTCATTGAAGTTATTTCCCCTCTTATTATTAGTCTTGTTTACGATCTCCCAGGCACCTAGTAGGAACAGTGGGATAAAAGAGCAAAAAAGCCTTTTGTCTTGGGAAAAACTCCTCAAGCAGCCAAAAAAATCAAGATTCCCCCCCCCCCCCTCCCAGTGGAGGGCTAGTAAAATAAATAAAACCCTGCGACAACTTTTCAGGCTACTACTTTTCTATACTACTACTGAAGAAAGCTCTGGTTATCCATAATGGAGCCCACATACCCCTGTAGTTACCAGCATGGTACGCCAGCGATCCTCTTCTACTTCAGCTCCATTGCTGAGTCACAAGTGTAAGGCTTTTCTAGTTGACTGTGGGATTTACTCATGCTGTAGAAGAAAAAGGTGATCTCTCAAGTAACTGTGACTTTCTATGTGCTCTTTTTGGTATACTTCCTAGACTCAGTAAATTGGGATACAATATTTTCAGTAGCTGGTCCATGACTCTGAAAGACATTTCCTTGAGCTGGCAATGGGAGAGGATTGCACTACCTTCTCATCAAAATGCCAAGCTCAATTCTTCACTTAGTTCTCACAGAAAATGAAAAAATTCTGAATGAGGCAATCAGAGAGAGAAAGTCTTTTTTTTAGGGGCTACTTCTTTCTTTCTTTTTTTTTTTTTTTTTAAGGTGGGCAGATAAGAGTAAAATTGGTGAAAAGAAAAAACAGGTTTAACAATTCAAAATTATATGAATAATTAACTAAGCAGACCTTGAAGCTGAGGCCTTTCAAAGACATAACAGAAACTGACCACAACTAAATTATCTGTTCTATGGACTTCCTCTTTTTCATTTAGTCTTTGGAAACTTTATTTGTATCTATGGGCAAAATTAGTTTGGGTTTTCAGTTCACTGACTTGAAGTCTACTCTGTAAACGTATAGCAGAGAGAGACTTTTAATTGTACGTTTTCTTTTAGAACTGTTTGTTTTCTTGGTCAAATGATATTTTTTCATAAAAATATTTTAAAATATGTATTCTCCTGCTTTAAAAACAGTGAAGCAAGTTGTTTCAAATTTATAAATGAGAATAAACAGCCTTATTTCCTGAGAGATCATAACTCTTCGCAGGTAAATATGTTACTAGGCACTTTTTAATTACAAATATAAACTACTAAATAGATCAAAGCAATGTGAAAACTGTTTTGGCTTACTATGTAATTAGGATGTGTTTCATCTTCACACCATTCAGATTTTGATTAAAATTTCTGAGTATATTGACCACTGTCAAATTTATCACTCTTCCCAGTTTGCTTTTCACATGTAACTTTGACTGTTTCTAGCACTTGTCTAGGACTGCAGRTAAGCTCTTTTGATGAGTGCAGAAGAGTTTGAACTCTAAGGAATGAAGCAGATGATGTATTAAATGTTTAGATATTTCCTTCTCAAAGAGAAGGATTAGGGAGTGACTTTTAATCCGAATCCTGTTGATCCAGACCAGGCAGTGTGGTGTCAGTAAGTGAGGCATTGAGGGCAGATGTTCAACTTTCTCCGAAATATTCCAGCACTGCGAGTCTTAGAAACTGAGAGGTATAATGGAGGATAATTCTTCTACACTAGGAAACATATTGTGCTATGCACATGGTTAAAAGCAGCATACATTTATGATCTCATTTAATGGAACTTCTAATGGAAAGGAGAGACCTTCCCTTGTGTATGTCACATCATCCCAAGCTAGTACCTAGCTTGTGAGCATCCTCCCTTCACATGGGACACAATCTGCTTTTAAGCAGTTAACTAACTAGGCTAGCTAATTTCCAAACAAAGTGCAAACAATGAAGTTCATTTTGGTCTATTTTGCACCAAATGTATTTAAAAGAATACTCTATGAGGATTAGATCATCTGACACGATCAGACCTGAGAATCACCCAGTTCCTGTATATGACAATGTAAGTACCAAACAGCTATTCTTTAAGCCTTGGTACATCCATAAACATGTATTTTGTGTAATTAACTACTTTCGACCTTTATGTTAGGAAGTTGTTGTAACAACTTCACTGTACGAGTGAAGGAATACTGTTAATTTTAATACAGATGTGTTATTTCTTTCAAGGATAGGGAGTTTTCAATACTGTAAAATTAAGTTCGTTGTTCTGTCATTGTCACCTGAAGTAACTGCTTTTCATTGTGTTCATAGGGAACTTATCCTATTGTGTATTGCTTAGTTCTCTCAAAAATCAGTTATAAGTAAATGCCTATATTGATCTGATTTAATACAGAAGTGTACAGAAATAGTACTGGGATATCATCAGTATAAAATCTGTGCTGGGGATTTTATTTAATTGGATTTGCAAAGTACGCGTTTCTCTGGTCTGACATTTCTATTTTTATTTTAAATATTTATCTTTTGAGTCAGTAGCTTGCACTGATGAAATTGAGGACAGCTTGGGATCCTGTTGTTGACATTTGTATTTAACCTATGACTGTTAGAAGGAAATTCATTAGTGARTATACACTCCAGGAGTTCATTTTACTTTTTTTGTCATGCAGTAAGGCCACCTCTCCTAGGTCCACAGCCAACTGTCTATTGCATTTTTTTTAATGAGCTACAACACCCTCGGGGAAACTCACCATGAGGACCAGCTTTAGGCACAAGCGAAGCAGGTAGTTGCCAAGGGTTGTAAACTGATGAGGGCAGCAAAATCCCAGTTTTAGACAAGACAGAACTTCACTGCATCTACCAGCAGCAGCTGTGGCTCCCTGCCTCAATTTCCCTCATCCTGCGCTGATGGCAAAGCAGGTCTACAACCGCAGCCCAGTTGAGAGGCTTGGAGCACTGCGATGGGCCATTGCACATCCGGCACTATTTTCTGCCTTTCCCTAACTCTGTCCTTCTCCTTTAGAGGGCAAGAGGTGGCAGAGATAATACAGCCCTACTGATATAATGCAGGGCTTGCTGGCAGATGCTGGTAACAGTCCGCACTTCCCTTGTTGCTTGTCTTTTACAATCTCAGTTGTGCAGGTACATGTATTTCACATGGGCAATTATGGAGAAAGATAGAGGCAACAGGATCATAGTATTTTCCAGAGACAGACAGCTTATTCTACCTTCCTGGGAAAAATAATCTTTGATGAAGTCAGTCTGCCAAAGCTGTAAAATAGAATTTGTCTATATCGCAAAGAAATTTTGAAATGCTTTTTGGTTGATTCCGCAAAAACTGATGATTATATTCATCATCTTCATGCTACGTGTTGTAAGGTAAGAGTAGGTAAACGTCGGGTTACTGATGGTGACAGGTGTAGTCTCTAAGCAGTGAATGGGTTTGCAGCTATCTCCTGTTCTTTCCTAGGAAGTATAAGAATTCTTAATTGTACTATTGCCTAATTAACATTGCAACCCATTTGCAGGAGCAAAGGGAAGCAGAAAGAGCAAGAGCCGGTATGACTCCATACCTGTGAGTCATATTCTGGTATCAGCTGAGTGGCAAAGCTGTTGAGAACTCCTGCTGTTCCACCCCGATCCCAATAGGCAGGCACCTGCTGCTTTATGAGACTGTGCTGTTGTTCCCCGGCCAATCTGTGAGTCTGCCTTGAGTGGAAGTGAAGTCCAGTCAGGCGCCGGTCTCAGGTAGGGAATGCAGTGTTGTTAATTGCTTTCCTTTAAATGACACCCTAACCTGTCTGTGAATACATTAGCGTGCTATTAGGCTCATCAGACCAAAACGCAGGACTTGGACCAAGCCCTAACATAACTTGGCAAAACTAGCTACTTTTTTAGCTCTGAGAAATCTAGAGCTTGAGAATTAAATTCCCAAATCTTAGCTCCTGGCTATCCCTGTGGAGTCCCTGAAGAGTGAATTTCCTGCAGTCCTTCCCTTAGCTCTCTGAAGTAGAGGGGAAGACAGCTGGGTTCTCTGCTTTAATTAGACTAAGGAAGCAGCTCATGAAAGATTGGAAAAGAAAGCAGAAATCATCCAACCTCATAGTGGAAGTGCTGCATGAATAATGTTGGGAGGGAATTGGTAGCTCCGAAAAGTTAAATAAGCCAAACAGTTGTCAATTGTTTTTTCCCATCTTAGCAAATTTCCCTGGTAACAGTTGGGCGAGTCGGTGATTCAGAACATGGTTCCATTTATTTGGTTGAAAAGTGATAAGAGTCGTAAATATTTCACAGGAATCTGTGGCAAGTTTCCTCTACAGTGACTCATAAGGATTTGGATTATTATTATGAAAACATTTGTAAAGTTATTGTCTTTCTTTTCATCAAGAAATGTTCACTTGAGAATCCATGCTAGGACTGTGTTGTTCATTGCTTATCTGTTTCTCTCCAGGATTTAAAGCGTTAGTCACCGTATAAGGGCACTTAAACAGTGCCTGGTGGTATGGGTGACTGCATGTACAATGAATGCCAATATTCAGACCATATATAGACTGAAAATATTAGCATCAGGCAGCTGATGGGAGAAATGCAATTGCTTTTGCATTCACAAAAAAAAATTAAAATTAAAACTAAGCAAGTTTGTTTTTAATATGTATTTCATTCACCAGGTAATACAATTTCTGGGCAACTGAGGGGGTAGACGTATATAAATAAGTAAAGGAAGAAATGAACAAAATATTACCCCCAGTGTTTCTTTCAGCAAACAAATAGAAAAAATAGTATTTGCAATCTTTTGGGAAAGTTCTAGAATTAAATTATACTGCATATAATATGGGTACCATATAGTATACCAGCATAAGAGATCCAAACTAAAGAACCTAGCGTGCTTTTCTACGTGGTATTTAAAATGTAACTCTCTTTTTTGCAGGGGGTAGTTAAATAACTTCACCCTGCTGAGGTTTAGGGCTGCAGAGTATAGATACGTCAGACCTTGATACTTAAGCCACTAGGTGTGTTTTCAAGCCTTGAAAGGAGCAGTGTTTTCATTATGGGTATTCATGTTATTGTGCAGTGACTGCATCTATAAATTGCTCACAGAAAGTGAAAAGACTCTACAGACAGAACAAGTTACCAGTTAATGCAATTGCTTTCCCAGTGGAAACAATTCAGGACCAGAGGAGATAGAATTTTACAGCATGTATTCAGCTGTCTGCATTTTCCAGAGTATTATGTCCTAGCCAGACTGTGTGGCTAACCTTCTTTAAGATCTTGGGTATTACTGACATATCCACAGTGGTCATGTGTACTTCTTTCTGTGGACCTAAAGTACTCAGCAGGGACTTTAAAACCAAAACAATCCCTATGATTATGTTAAATGATGTCATATTTACTGTACTCGGACCAGAAAAGAATTGAATTTCTGTTCTGTAACTTCCTTTATAGCCCTTCTTTTAAAAAACAAACAAACAAACTCTTCCCCCCTCCCCCCGAATTATTTCAGAGAAACTCTTCTAAATCAGAGAAGTTAACTAAGATAATCTGGATATTAGGAAGCATAACTGTTGTATAAATATAACCTGGTAGAAAATTATTGATTAGCATTTTTCTGCTTTGTAATGCTGTACGGAGAAGGAACTGGTTGCCTCCTTCCGCTGTGTCACTGAACTCAGTCTGATAACGGACAATATTTAGACATTCGTGTTTGGTATGTTTTGATGTTGATAAATCTACAAATGACATGGCAAAAAATTGTCCAACACCAAGCAGGCAATCGTGGAAGGAAGAGACTAATAAGTGTGCAACTGAAGTTTGTTTGGTTTTTTTTTTTTTTTTT